>BRDA01013372.1:267-27519 GCA_036984385.1 Crenuchus spilurus | reverse complement strand
GATGTAGACAGATATATACAGAGTAAATCATCCAATGTTAAATCAACACTATTAGAGTTAAATTAACACTGAGAGTGTTACATTTTGACACACTCAGTGTTAATTTAACTCTAATAGTGTTGATTTAACAGTGGCAGATTTCCTGTGTAGCTGCTTGCACTTACCAAACCCTCATCAGTAAAAATGACAAGGGCAGAATCAGCACATGAGTCAGCTGACCCCAAACCTGCAAAGTAATCAAGTCTGTTATGATTCAGCCTCCAAGACAGGAGTCAACAAGATAAACCTGATGCTGCACCAACCTGGGCATCTAAGAGCTCTGCTTGACCTCAGTTGGACTTTAATTAGAAATGAAAACAACTTGTGTCTGGTTTTAATTATTTGACCTATTACACAGTAGAAATGTGGTTGAAAATGTCCAAAGTGACAATAGATATCTAGACAAAAATGTTTTAAATGAATAATGTATTCATTCTTCATTCAATAATGTAATAATAAATACTGAATGTACTTTCCATTGATTATTTTTAACCTATCATATACAGAAGTAGGCTTTTGGCCAACAGGTCATCAGCTTGATGTCTACTGCTCTAGGTTTTTGTGTAGTCAGTGTTCCCTGTGTGCTCAACACTACAGTTGAGTTAATTGCAAAATAATGTCCCCCTTTATGAGTGATAAAAATGACTGTTACAAAATCAACTGTTCACTATTCAGAGGTACCACACCTCTCAGGGGCTCCATAACTCATAGCAGGTACACTGCCAGCACCAGAAATGTGGGTGAAAAAATTGTGTAAATGCAAAACTGTGATGTAATAGCATGAATTAGAAAATAGTGCAAAAACAACAGTCCAGAAGCAAAATCGTATAACTTCTCAAGAAGAAAAGGCTTACTTATTGCAAACAGAGATAAAATGCAACTGTTTGTCAAAACAATGTTCATTGATTAGAGAAATCCACTGCAGGTGAATGAGAAGCAGGACAAGGATCAGAAGGCCGGTGAGGCAAATTGATGTCTGCCCTCTCAGAGATGCTGAGCACTGATTGGTGCTCACCACTGGCAAGGCAGAGCTCTCACTGGTACTTGCCACTGTAGAGAATTAACTCCAATTGGTGTTCACCACTGGAGAGGAGGAGCATTGACTGGTGCTTGAAACTGTAGAGACTGAGCATCGATTGGTGCTCACTGCTGGAGAAGTAGAAGTGCTGATTGGTGTTCACTGGTGGAGAGATTAAGCACTGGCTGGTGTTTGCCACTGTACACGCTGAGCACCAATTGGTGCTGACAAGATTCTGATGAGAATTTCCAGTAGACTGGCATTTTTGCCACTGCTGACCTGTATGACTGTACATTTCAATGCACCTGCAAATTCAGCTACTTCCTTCATACTATACCAAATGCAATCACACCTTTTTGTCACCTGCTTTGTTACCATATGTCAAACGAGACATTTGCTGCACTTTACCTCCTCTTCTTAATCTATGAATCCATCTCACAACCTGCAAGTATTTATGGCTTGATCATCCTTGTGCAAACCATCTACAGGAGGTACTACCCCCTTAATCATGCAACGTTACTAATTTTTGGTTCACAGAGCTTATTATTTAACAATGAGTTCATATTATTTAATCTCAGAATCCTGGAGCTGCTGGAAAAAATAAGATATCTGTTTAAAATATGGCAGGTGATATGCTTTGTTTTGAAGATATCCTGCCAAGTTGTGAGACAGTTTGAGTCTACAACGTCCTGCATGGTCACACTCTTTTTCCTTCAGGGTGAATTCACTGGTGTTCTCTCTCTGTATCTCTCTCTCTCTCTCTCTCTCTCTGTGAGTGCATTGATGTTCACGGCTGGTTGAGCTGATGTGTTCTGGCGTATACTCTTTGCTGGCTCTGGAATGTCCAGCTTACACTGCACACTGAGAAAACACACACTCACACACACAGTGCTAAGCAGAAGAGAGGCCCTGAGAGGATGCACTGGGACAGATAAACGGACATACTCTGATGAGGGAAATTCACATTAAGAATTGTAAAGGCTGTCTGAAGAAGCCACTCTTTTCTCCTCAGGTGTTCCAAGCTCTCAAATAATGTCCTGAAAATAGAATAAAAGACATGTGGAAATTCGAAGAAAGGTCAGGGGGAACATTTTCAAACCCACAGTACACACATAGTAGTAGCAATTTTTATTTGTTCTTAGTCCAAAAAAATGCTCAAGTCCAAACAAGAAGACCAACTGGGACTGCATATGTGAGTCTAGACAAGTCTGTGGTCAAGCTACAGCAGCTCATTCATGCCCCTTCACAATTACAGACAGCTACATATATCAGACCAATTATCAGGAAAGAAGGACTCTGACAAGGTGACTCCATAACAATTCCATCTTTTGAATTTCCCCTCTGTGGGACTAATAAAGGATTATCTTATCATATTGAGAGCTATAAGATTACAACAATCTACATAAAATGCATTATGCTGAATGATACGCAGAGATTTGTGTTCTTGAAAACAGCATGTAAAAACAAAAGGTGGATAAAATATCAGAAATTCTACATTAGAATATTTTTAGCATACTTGCAAAGGTGACTACATGTCATATTAGGTTGAATGTAAATTAGCTTTGTGAGTGATGTATATTTTACACATACTATACATGCTTAGATGTCTTTCTTGATAATCAACAAACATACTTTAAAAATAGTGTGATATTGACTGATTTAAAGGGAATCTCTTTATTCTTCTCTGTACTCAACCTGGACTTCTTAGTTTAAATTGTCATGAAAATGTAACAAAAATCATTTGTTAGATTTAGGGATATTTAATTACACACAGCGACTGGCTGGTCAGAGGTGTGCAGAACATCAGATTGGAACCTCTCTCAAAGATCCTTGAAGAAGTATTTTTGATAGGACATTCACTCTTAGTTTGTAAATAAATATTTTTATAACTAAGAATGGTGTCCACTGAGACTCTCTTCAACATCTCACAGAACAACATGGAAGGGAAACAATGAGTCAATCATAAAAGATATCTCAGTATGAGCAACTTGATACGTGACTTTTCATTACCAACATGTGCTCCATCACCATGTGCTACATCACTTAGTCACCAGCCACAGACAAACTGCAAACTTACTTGACATGTCAAAAGAAATGTGGTGATACTAACCAGTACTAAGTCTTGTATGATACACTTATAACGAGTATGGCAAGTTTTAAAATTTTCATCCTTCTTCAAAGAACTCAAGTTTTTTTTTCTCTGCCATCAGTCTCTCCAAATTTATTTTTGGTCTTGACTGAATCCAGGTACCACTGAAACTGTTATTTTCTTCTTGTAAACATATGCTGACAGCATAACAGGTTAAACCAGGCCACATCAAACCAAAACTTTAATTTCAACCAATGACTGTAGAATGACTTTCACAAGTGAGGAGGGTTGACTTTGACTTTGGTCTTTACTGCACAGATTCTGGCTTCAAATTTTACAAGTTAACTACAGTATTTGGCTTATTTTTATGGTGAAAGGAGCTATGCTGTCCATATACTAACATATAGAGTCTGTGCTGTGTAAGCATTGAGCTAATGTGGATTCAAATTTGTACAGTTTTGCTAAGTCTTCACTGTAAATTACCTTTGCCAAGGACACCAACACAACTCCACATCATGACAGATTCTGGCTTTTGGACTTGTTGCTGGTAACAGTCTGGATGTTAATTTTTCATCATTGGTCTTGGAACACACATACTCCAATTCTTCAAAACCTCAAGACCTAGAATACTGATTCGTCTAACCACAATACATTTCTACTGTGTTATGGTCCATCCCAGATGCCTCACTGCCCAGAGAAGTCAATGGCCATGATTAAAGTAATGCTGATTTCTTGGATATTTATGTTGTATGTGGCATGTGTGAATGTTACTTCTGCATTGTAGTGCTTGGTGTGATAAAGTAATCTACTTCAGCTGTTGATGCAGTGTCATATGAGGGATCAGAGATCACAGATATTCAAGTTTAGGGTTGCACCCTTGCCCTTTACACACTGAAATTATTCCAGATGATAATGACATTATGCACTAGAGAGTGAGAATTATGCAAATCCCTTCCGTTTTTTTAGGAACATTTCCATTTTTTTCTTATGCATTTTTCTTATGTTGACAAACTGGAAGCACTCTGGTCATCTTTGCTCCTCAAAGACTCAAAGTTTTTTATTTCATTACTAGTCCTAAACTGGCTGTCCCAATTTTGGGGGGATTTATTGTAGGCCTGAAATGGATGTATGTTAACACATTAAATTAGGTTGATCTGACAAAACTTTGGTCCATACTGTCTGCAATGAAATAAAAGACAAAGTATATGTAAGAAACACTTGTTTGTTTGTTTTTGCATTTACCATAGTGTCCCAACTACTTCTGATATGGGGTTGTAGATATTAGAAACTTTAACCAAAATGATTTAATAATACTGTTTCAGACACAACATATTATACACTGTTACCAAAAAATAAACAAACACTTCCAATAATGGAGCAAAAATAATGTTAACAAGAATCAGATGTGGATTGGGCTTAAAATAACAATACTCATTACATTACAATGTTTTTGAATTGTGATCTATTTCTATATATGGTAAATCTTATACTGTCAGTTTTAAAGAACTTGCATTTTCATCATGTTGTATTCTACAGCAAAGCATTGTATTCCTGAGCTTTAGCATTTGTCTTCTCTCACTACAGTGCTGAGAACATAATATGCAGTTTCATTATATAACCACTAAGAACCTCTACCACAATCAACAAATTGTCATGGCTACAAGACAAATACGTAATTTTAATGTTGGATTATCTATCCACAAATGTAGATCATGTTACAATAACACAAGTTCCTTACTGTCACAATCAGAAAATCAGCTCATTTGAGCTAATGAAAGGAAGAAGGTTAGATTATAGACACTCATGTAAATACGATTTGTAGAAATGGTGCAGTCAATGATACTGATGTAAATAAGCTCCCATTCATTACATCAGAACAAATTCAAGATGATTACCCATTTTTATTTCCCATCTATGATGTGTCATCAGAAGTATGGTTCCCAGTATTTTATAAAAAATTGTAATAAAAACTGTACTGCCATTAATATAAAATGTAAGCAAAAATGTTTTTATAAGATTTATAAGATATAGTCATGATTAATTTGTTTTGGTAAATCACAGAGCTCACAGGTCACACTAGTTGCAACTTATTTCTACTGAATGTTCAAGTAGCCAAGTTGCTTTTAAACGAGTGGATTTGCTGTTAAATATTAAGAAGCAAATCCCATCACTACAGTTTGCTGAAAGTGTCATGTAAAAGCTGTTTACATATTTGAAAATAAGTAAAAAAAAAATGTCAGGCAGTTTATCTTGGAAGACATCACAATGAACACATTGAACTGGGAGCTAAGAGAATACCACCAACTGCACAGCAAACACTTCCAACAATGGTCACTGCCAAACACACCCCTAGCTCTGACTATACTTAGGTATTAACAAATGAAATGATTCAGGGCTTTAGATATCTGTCCATTTCAAACTTCAGTGAACTGACAGATTCTGTTGACAGTTAAATACACTGCCTGGCCAAAAAAGGTAACACACTTTAATATGTAATTGGACCACCTTTAGCTTTGATTACAGCTCACATTCACTGTGGCATAATTTCCACAAGCTTCTGCAATGTCACAACATTTATTTTGGTTCAGAGTTGCATTCATTTTTCTCAAAGATCTTGTAATGATGATGGGAGATTTGAACCACTGGGCAAAGTCTTCTCCAGCACATCCCAAAGATTCTCAATGAATTTCAGGTCTGGACTCTGTGGTGGCCAGTCCATGTGTTAAAATGATGTCTCATGCTTCCTGAAACACTCTTTCACAATGTGAACCTGAAGAATCCTGACATCGTCATCTTGGAATATGCCCATGCCATCAGGGAAGAAAAAATGGAATAAACTGGTTGTTCAGTACATAAGCCCATCACTCTGGATCAGGGTAAATCTGGACTCATCAGACCACATGACCTTCTTCCATTGCTCCAATCTTAATGCTCCCTTGCAAATTGAAGCCACTTTTGCCAGTTAGCCTCACTGAAGTGGTTTTCTACACAACTGTTGAGTTTCAATCCCTTGAGTTCCCTTCACATTGTGCATGTGGAAATGTTCTTATTTTCAATTTTAAACATATCCCTGATTTCTTTTTCTACGATCTGATTTCACCAAATGTTTAAATGATCACGATCATGATCATTCAAGATTTTTTTCCATCCATATTTTTTCCTCAAAGATTGTTTCCCCACTGACATTCCACTTTTTAATAATGCGTTGGAACAGATCTTAACCCAATTTTAGTCGTTTCAGCATTTCATTAGATGTTTTCTCTGCATGATGTCTACAATATGACCCTTCTGAAACAGATTAACATCTTTTCCACCACCACAGGATGTGCCTTTCAACACGATTGTTTAACAAATCAGAAACTACTCACTACATCAGTTAGTATTAAACAATTTGTTGCCAGCTGAAATATAATCACCCATACAGAAAATATCCAATGGGAGGCTTTTACCTATTTGCTTAGTTAAATCCAGGTGGTGACCTTTTTTGACAGGCAGCGTATGTTCATGGCTGTGATTATCTTCAGCACTCAGACTAAAACAATGTGCTTACAACCAAATCACTGTCATACTAACAGATTTAACCCTAAAGTTTTTTTTTAAACTTTCTGATTAGTGGAATTGTCTACTATTCTATCTCTTGAATATTATATTTACTAAATTACTGATGATATCATGCATTTGTTACTTAATTTTGTACACTGTTTTGCAACAAAAAACAATATTCAAATGTATTTTATTTAATAGTGTTGTAAAGCTGTCTGATCATTTGCAGCTCTTAAACTGATTTTTCCCCAATCTGAACTGTGACATGATCCAAACCATGGCCTAGAAATTGTGGTTCAAACCAAGCGGTGAAAATCAATGAATTATAGCACCATTAGTGTGAAATATTACCATGCATTTGTACTTTTTATTGTACTTTTACGCCATGTATTTGTGTTCATGGTGAGAACACATGATAGCACGAGAAGCTAGTGCTAGTGCACCATATTCTCTTTGAACACCTCTGCTCTTAGAACATTTTGGACAGAAGGGGTCAGACAAGCCTATTAAGTTTGATACGAGTCATTTGAGCATCCATTTTTTAAACCAGTTTTAACACTGTATGTCTTTGAAAGAATATTTTGCGCCAGTCTGCCACATGAAGCATCTCTAAGCTTTATGCCATTCATGAAGGATTTGTGGATGTCCTAAAGCTGGAAAGTTATTTCATGCTCACAAATTTGCCCTGCTACATTGCTACAGATGCATATAAAAATGGCTGACAAATCTCCAATCCTTTCAGTTATTATAGAAAAGCAAGCAAATGTCACAACAGAATGGAAATCTGTCCACAACTTTCATAATGGCTTACTCTTTCCTTTTCCCATATGCCACGTGCTTGTGCACCCAGGGCCACAAAACTACACATCTTAGGAAGATTAAAGCTTTCAAAGGTCAGTTGTGTCTTCTGGAAATGCAGAAAGAACAGTCCTTGTAACAATCCAATTACAAGGATTATAAATGTTCAGTTGTACAAGTGATCATGCTGATTCAGCTGTACAACATCCCAGAAGAACCCTTTCTTATGTGCAAGTACATTTTAATGTTTAGTAGTTTCTACAGACCTACTCATCCATAACTGCCTCCAACATTAACAGCATTAATATAGGTGGTCCCCCTTTACTGTATTAAAGTGCTTCTGAGAGGGCTTTACACTAGATGTTGGTACATTACTGTGAGGATTAGTAATGTCAGATACTGATTTTGGATGATGAGTTCTGGATCACAAACTACACTCCAACTCATACCAAAGCTATTGAATGGAGTGCCATCACCCAAGAGAACACAATTCCACTGCTCCACAGCCCAATACTGGGAGACTTTATAGTCCCTAGTTGATGTTTGAAATTGCGTATGGTAATGTTAGGCTGATATGCAGCTGCTCCAGAGTATTTCATTCTATTGGTCAATGCTTTAGTATGGAGATTATACAAGATATGTGTGCCTAATTAAACACCTGAGTCAGCAATCATTGCACCTTAAAGTAGTTGAATAGTTGAAAGAATTATAATTAGCAAGCTTATAATTGCACCAATTTAACACTATATTTTGTTGTATTTTGTGGAAAACTGAATGGATACTACAAACCGGATTCCAAAAAAGTTGGGACACTAAACAAATTGTGAATATAAACTGAATGCAATGATGTGGAGATGGCGAATGTCAATATTTTATTCGTAATAGAACATAGATGACAGATCAAAAGTTTAATCTGAGTTAACCTAACATTTTAAGGGAGAAATATGTTGATTCAAGGGGCGGCACAGTGGCTTAGTGGTTAGCACGTTCGCCTCTCAGCGCTGGGGTCTTGGGTTCGATTCCCCATCTGAGCGGAGTTTCCATGTTCTCCCTGTGTCTGCGTGGGTTTCCTCCGGGGTCTCCAGTTTCCTCCCACAGTCCAAAAACATGGAGGTCAGGTAAATTGGGTAGTCTAAAAATTGTCCGTGTGTGTGTGTGTGTGTCACCCAGCAATGGACTGGCGCCCTGTCGTGGGCTTAGTTGACTAATGTAATGCCCTGCCCTGCGCCCAGTGAGGGGGTAGGGGACTAACCGCGACCCCGATAAGGATTAAGCGGGTGTGATAATGAATGAATGAATGTTGATTCAAAATTTCACAGTGTCTACAAATTCCAAAAAAGTTGGGACAAGTAGCAATAAGTGGCTAAAAAAAGGAAATTGAGCATATAACGAACAGCAGGAAGACCATTTAACACTAATTATGTCAATTGACAACATGATTGGGTATAAAAAGAGCTTCTCAGAGTGTCAGTGTCTCTCTGAAGCCAAGATGGTAAGAGGCACCATTGTTGCGCAGAAAGATAGTGCAGCAATACCAGAATGGTGTTACCCAGCATAAAATAGCAAAGACAGTTATCGTCATCAACCGTGCATAACATCATCAAAAGATTCAGAGCATCTGGAACAATCGCTGTGCGTAAGGGTCAAGGCCGTAAAACTCTACTGGATGCTCGTGATCTCTGGGCCCTTAAACGTCACTGCACCTCAAACAGGAATGCCACTGTCAAGGAAATAACAGAATGGGCTCAGGAATACTTCCAGAAAGCATGGTCAGTGAACACAATCCACCGTGCCATCCGCCGTTGCCAGCTGAAACTACAGTGTAAAGAGGAAGCCATTTCTAAGCAAGCTTCACAAGCTCAGACGTTTGCACTGGGCCAGGGGTCTTTTAAAATGGAGTGTGGCAAAATGGAAGACTGTTCTGTGGTCAGATGAGTCACGATTTGAAGATCTTTATGGAACACTAGGACGCCATGTCATCCGGACCAGAGAGGACAAGGATAACCCAAGTTGTTATCAATGCTCCGTTCAGAAGCCTGCATCACTGATGGTATGGGGTTGCATGAGTGCTTGTGGCATGGGCAGCTTGCATGTCTGGAAAGGCACCATTAATGCAGAGAACTATGTTCAGGTTCTAGAACAACATATGCTCCCCTCTAGATGTCATCTCTTTCAGGGAAGACCCTGCATTTTTCAACAAGATAATGCCAGACCACATTCTGCAGCAATCACAACATCATGGCTATGTAGGAGAAGGATCTGGGTACTGAAATGGCCAGCCTGCAATCCAGATATTTAACCTATAGAGAACATGTGACAAAGAAGGCCCAAGACGATTGAACAGTTAGAGGCCTGTATTAGACATGAATGGGACAGCATTCCTAATTCTAAACTTGAGAAACTGGTCTCCTCTGTCCCCAGATGTCTGTTGAGTGTTGTGAGAAGAAGGGGGGATGCCACACAGTGTTAAAAATGGCCTTGTCCCAACTTTTTTGGGATTTGTTTAACGCCATGAAATTTTGAAACAACATATTTTTCCTTTAAAATGATACATTCTCTCAGTTTCAACTTTTGATCTGTGATTTGTGTTCTATTCTGAATAAAATATTAGATATTGGCACCTCCACATCATTGCATTCAGTTTTTATTCACAATTTGTTTAGTGTCCCAACTTTTTTAGAATCCGGTTTGTATATTAATTACAGAGAGTAAATATAAAAAAGGATCAGACATGATAGCTAAGAAATATGTTTAATTTGTTTAATTGGTCTTGTCATTTACAGCCAGAGGTGGCACGGTGGCTTAGTGGTTAGCACGTTCGCCTCTTAGCACTGGGGTCTTGGGTCCGAGTCCCCATCTGAGCGGAGAGTCCATGTTCTCCCTGTGTTTGCGTGGGTTTCCTCTGGGGTTTCCAGTTTCAGTTCCAGGTCAGGTGAATTGGGTACTCTAAAAATTGTCCATAGGTACGTGTGTTTGCATGTGTGTGTGCACCTAGAGATGGACTAGTGCCCTGTCCTGGGCTTGGTAGAATAGTGTAATGCCCTGCCCCCAGTAAGGGGATAGGGGACTAACTGCAACCCTCATAAGGATTAAGCGGGTGTGATAATGGATGGATTTACAGCCAAAGTATCAATTTAACATTGAATATTAGGATATTATACTCGTTAATAGGCATTATGAACATTCTGGTGACAGCTCTAAATTGTATTATATTTAAATATATCCCATGTTTACAGCAGCTCTCTAGATAGGTTGAGTAGATCAAATTAAAGATATACATCTCTGTGATAAAAATGGATTGCATATTTGTTACCCGCAAACAAGTATGTACTAGGAAGGAAATATGAGGCTGAAATTAGAGTAATAATTAAATTAGAAGTGATTAAATTAAATGATCTTGGCCTGGATGCTTCTAAACCTGAATTAAAATTCAGTGAAGAAAATTAGTCACTGGACTACAGCACATACACAGAGTGGATTAAAGAAAGCAGGCAATGATGTTCTGTCATGAACCAGTTTCTGATGAACAGTTTAAACCGTGAGAAACTGTCCCAAACTGTATAAAGTACACCAGTTTTGACCTGACACTTTTGCTAAGCCAACCTCTCCTGTGACATCAATGTGCATAATGTCACCAATGCTAATAATTAGCAGAAATTGTTTGAAGTTTAATTTATTTACTAAATATGTCTGTCCTTGCAGATGCCCAAGGTGACACAGATTTTTCCCCACAAAAAGAAGGGCATTCTAAGCAGAGCTTAGCTCTGTGTAACACACACACACACACACACACACACACACACACACACACTAGGCATGGCCTGTTTCCATTTCTAGCAGCTCCTCCTACCATGGCATGAAACGATTTCTGCCACCACCTGGGATGTTACCCGGCACTAGAGGTGGTAATTGTATTTCAATTATAGACACGTGAGCATGAGTGTACACGCATGTGTGCCCACCCACCACACACACAGCTCACAGCAAATTCTTAGAATGTTAGTGTAAGCAGTGTGCACACATGAATATGAATATATATTATAAAAGAAGCAAGACCTTTTAACCTGCACCTTCAAAAACTGTTAAGATGATGACATCAAAATCCACTGAAAGGGGGCTGATTTTTTGTAGACCTACGTCAGCATGGACACACGCCCAAACAGCTGAGCGGCTGCTCTCTCTTTATCTATCCCTCTCTCTCCCCTCTGACACACACACACACACACACACACTTCATTACGATGGACATCTGGCGCCTCTTACCAATAATCCTCTTCCCACCACCACCCCCCATCCCACACTAGATACGCCACTGGCCCAGTAATGATATCAGAAAAAAATGAAAACAACTGATAATAACCACACAATCACAGCAATAATGTAAATACTGTGTTACACTGTCTACAGGCTTTGGGTGGTAAACAAATGGGATTTGTTTGCCTGGGATCATATTTTTGCATTGATTCATGTTTTTTTTTTAATCATCTAAGATCTAGTTCCACCTAGCCGCATGCTTTGATCTGGACATCAAAGCAGATTTTAGTGCAAGCTGCTATCACTATTATTGTTATTGTTGTTATTATTATTATTATTATTATTATTATTATTATTATTATTATAACACTACAGAGTATGAGGCAAGCAACCAGTCTAGGACTAGCACAGTATTACAGTACTAACCCTGGACATGTGAGGTGTAGTCTGTAGAAATGGGCGTGTGTGTGTGTGAGAGAGAGAAAGAGAGAGAGATAGTCTGTAGAAATGGGCGTGAGAGAGCGAAATTATATATGTGTGAGAGATAGAGATTGTGTATGTGAGATAGAGGGAGAGAGAGAGAGAAAGAGAGAGAGAGAGAGATTTTGTATGTGAGAGATAGACAGATAAGAGAGAGATAGGTGCTAGAAGGCTATGTGTGAGTATGGTAGAGAAATCGATTCTATGTGTATGAGGCTACATTTCTATGTACCCAAATGTCAAAATGTCCCCATAGCACAGGTAAGAATATTGATAGTCCCCAAAAAGCCAAGAAGACAGGAATGAGTGTGTATCAGTATGTGTGCAAGGCTTCCTAAACATCTGTGTGGTGGGTGTGTAGCCTGTGTGTGGGGGGTGGTCTTTACTCACTGGATTTGCCCTGTCTGGGTCTCTGCAGCAGCCGCTGGACCGTTAGCAGGTCCTCGGTTTTCACCGCCTGCAATAGTTCCTGATCTTTCCCCATACTGTCCACCCGTACATTCACACCATCCGCACACACACTCACTCTCTCATTCACACACACACATACACACGCACACACGCGCGCGCGGTTCTCGGTAATTCTACATCCAGAGTGTGTAGCTCAGCAGGGGCGGCGGTGCGGCTGGACGTCCGCGCGGCTCATGGTCAAGCACAAACGGGTCAAAACGCCATTAAACCTGCGCGCGCTCTTGCACGACTGCGTCGTCGAGGACGGAAAGAAACACGTAGACACACAACGTATTAAAGCCCAGCACGCTCCTCTTCAGTGCGAAGCGCAGAGATGTGACGAAGCGTAGCCTCGTGCCGGCGTGGTCCGCCTGCTCCTTTGGGTTACAGAGAAATCCTTTTACGTTAGTAGCGCGCGCGATATAATAATATGTGGACGGGTTGTTGTTGGGTTTTTCTATCCGCAGTCGCCAAGGAGAGGAGACGGTCCGTTACGTAAACATCCAGGCAGCTGGACGCTGGAGGTTGTAATCCGCGGTGGCTGTGTGGAGCGCTGCCCTGTGTGCGCGTGCGTGCTCTTCTGTGTGTGTGCGCGCGTGTGTGCGTGCGCGCGCGCTTCTGTGATTGCTTAGTTAAATTTATGGTGCTGCAGCAGGGGGTGTGACCAAATAGCCCCTTTCCCCTATGATCTTGACAGATTAATATTGGTGCTGGTGGATGTGTGTGTGTGCGTGTGCGTTTGTGTGTGCGTGTGCGTGTGTGTGTGTGTTAGGGTTAAAATTAAAGTTCGGGTTAATATGATATTTAGGGTTAAGGTTAAGGTTATGGGTTAGGGTAACGTTAGTAATAGTTATGGTTAAGGTTTGGGTAAGTTTCTGGGAAATTAATTCATGTCTATATAATGTCTTCAGTTCACTGGAACAGTGTGTGTGTGTGTGTGTGTGTGTGTGTGTGTGTGTGTGTGTGTGTGTGTTGTTAGTTGGCAATCAAAGACATATACAGCCAGTGTCACTTAAGACATTAAGTATCTCACTTAATTCCTGCTAATACAAATTATATCATTTTTTTCTGTATTCTTTTTTCTTTAATGTGAGCAAATGAATTCAGTCATGCCATTAGCCCTTAAATAATCTTCAAAATTGCTTTTGAAAAATAAAAACAATGGGATGGTCACATACTTTTATGCAAATATATAATATGTAAATAAAATATTAAGTGCTTATCTCTGTAACTATGAATATTATGATTGATACAGAATATAATCACATATTAATGATCTATAAAATTGCAGCAAGAAGACATATCTGCCAGAAATTTGTCCAAGTAGGTGGGATGATATAGTACTTGAATCAGTGCATGGAGGTACTGCTGACAAAAGCATATGATTGTGTTTTTCAGAGCTCCATAGTGGTCCATCACTAGGCATTATGGTTTGGGGTCAGATTGGTGTTCACGTCTTATACACATTGCTGTAACCTTGACCAGTCAGGGATATGTCACAGAGGTGTTGGAGCCTGAGATTTACAAAGGTCCTCAGGTGTCATATTCCAATAGGCCAAGGCTTGGCCACATGTGGCAGAAACTACTAGCGACTACCACAGATGACCTCTGGGTATGTAAAGAGACTGTGTAGCATTGCATTCCACAAACACACATCCAGGATCTGTTTTCTCCATGGTAGAAGCAGTTATTTCCACCTGTAGCGGACAAACCAAATACTCATCATTGTGTCATTTTCAAGCCTGCCTGTGCTGTATTTCTAATCATGTATGTAATGAACCATAAACTATTTGACTAATAAATATTGCATTGATGTATTTCATGGTGTTGCAGTTTTAATAGCACACAATGTTAATACTGTCCTGACATCTTCAGTCACCATCCATCACTTTATAAACTAAACTGCTTAAATAATACAAATATCTTAATATAAACGTATTTGACATACTACACTGAATTTGACTGTAATTGTATTTGATATCAGCCCCTGTTAATCTTTAACTCACTCACTATCTCACTGTCTCTCCTTGCCATTTCAAATGGTGTTTTGATGACATTCTTAACATCAAACCCCATGATGCAATACATCATTCCCTAAGGGTGTCAGTAGAACTGGAGCAGATGTCTAATTTAGGCTCTGGTCTAACCTCCATTGCTCATTAAGTGAAAATCACCACTAATGTGCCCTCTGTTCAGCTGCTTTTGGAGAAAAATAGCTCCTCCTTGTGGTAGGTCAATAGCACTACACAACTGCCCCTCATCTTATCATGGAGCTTGAGATAGGCAGATACGCTTCTTGTACATTTTAAGTTTTGAATGGATTACTTACTTACATGTCTTACTTACTTGACCATAAACATGGCCATTTATACAGGAATTAACAATAAAGATACATGTCCAAAAGTGCATAATAATGGAATAAGAGAACCTCAGAAACGACTAACTTTGTTTACCATAGTAAAGGTGAACCAACAATGAACTTCTCATACAATGAGTACCTCTCACTAGCATAAAAGTGTTGCCCCACATGCCAGTGATTCCAGGGGAACAACTCGGGCGAGTGGTACAGAGCAATTGATGCGTGTTAACCTCTATAATGAACACAGCAGCAAGGAAGAAAGCGTCAGGTGTTACCATTGAGTGAACACTCTGAGACAAGAGTGGTGTGTGTGTGTGTGTGTGTATATATATATATATATATATATATATATATATATATATATATATATATATATATATATCACCTCAATTACAAGTAAGAATTGTTCCTAGAAGTCAACACAGGCTATTCACAACTAATTTCTGAACAAACACTTCACAGGAAACTGCATAGCATGTACATGTGGACCTGAGTGGCATGTAAGAGGTCTTTGTGTGCTGTTGGCTACAATTCTGATTCAAATTTCTCTTAGACTTCAATTGTTGTCACCAGGATGTTCATAGGAAGTTGTGATACCCAGGGCTTCAGCGCCCAGTATGGGAGAGGTGTCCATACAAATGAATAGTTAGTTTCCTTGGGGTGGGAGGGGGTTTGCAAGTGCAGAGCAGTTGTTGGTCGATCAGTTTTGGGTTGGATATAAGATCTGAGGCTATTGAGAAAAGACTCAGGGCTATAGCCCTGTAGCCTGGCCCTAGTACTGCCCCTGGTTTTCACTGCTGGTGAACTCATATGACCATGCACTTTAGTAAACTTGCTTATTCAGCTACTTCCTTCACACTATGGCCTTTGCCAAATCCAAATGCAGTCACTCCTTTTTGCCAATCATTAACGTCTGCTTTGTGACTCATTTTCCACACATTGAACAAGACATTCACTGCACTGTATCACCTCTTCTCAATCTATGAATCTCCTCACACCCTGCAGGTATTTTCAGCCCAATCATCCTAGTTTAACATCTGAAGTAGCATGAAGTGCAAACTTTAAACATGCAAGGTGACATTTTTTTCTGGGGAACTTTAATTGGCACAATATCTGAACCTTTGCCTTCATTATCTGTAACTGCAACTAAACTCCTCATGGTGGACTCAGGAACTCATGAACACTATCCTTAGCCAATGTGAGAGAGGCCTTTCATTGCTTAGAAGTTAACATGGGTTCATTGTGACACTTTGTTGATGTGATCTTTAGCAAACTGAATATATACACACACACACACACACATTTGTTCACAATTCTGTAAATTGTGGGGACATTACATATACTTACTCAAACCTTAAAACCCTAACCTTAACCTCAAAATGCGTCTTCATTTTAAAATTCCATGATTAACATTGTAGGGACCTGCAAGGAAGAAAGGTCCCCACAACTTGAGTGTGAAGTCCCCACAATGTGGCATAAACCTGGTGCATACACACAAGCACACTTTGGTAGTACTATACTAGTGAGGACATTCCATTCACTTGTGTAATATTGAATAAAAATAAACCTAAACTTAACTTTAGCAACCAAAGGTCAATGCTTCTTCTCTCATATTTTTTTCCAAAAACATTTGTAATGAAAATGTAACATTTCTTGTGAGGACCAGCAAAATGTCCCAACTTTTACAGATCTGACATGCATTCCTATCATCGCACACATATGAACATATACGTGAACATATGTGTACAAGAGAAAAATGCTGCACAAC
This sequence comes from Crenuchus spilurus, assembly GCA_036984385.1. Taxonomy (NCBI): domain Eukaryota; kingdom Metazoa; phylum Chordata; class Actinopteri; order Characiformes; family Crenuchidae; genus Crenuchus; species Crenuchus spilurus. The sequence goes on along the minus strand of BRDA01013372.1, from coordinate 10,721 downwards.
CCCATTTTATACACTAAAATGTGCTTTTTTGCTTATTTGCTTTGATTTGTAGAGTTGAACTTTTATGTTATATATTTTCACTTAGAAAATGACACTAATGTTTGACCAAGGGTATGTAAAATTTGCACTCGATTGTATGTATTAGTTACTTTTACTGTCTTCTCAACAATGACATTTTCTTATGGTGAAATTAGATAAAGTGTTTGTTTCACTGTACACTAGCGTAGGTTTCAATTGGTCATCAGCCAATACAATTAATTTCTAATTGCAAAAAATGCATTTTAATGCAACAATTTTAATATACTTGACTGTATGGTTGATACTTTCTAACTTAATAAATGTGGTAAGTGGTGCATTTTTGTTGTCATATTTATTTTTTTAAAAAGTGTGAAACATTTTATATTATTTCAGTGATTTCAGTAAATTTCCATGAAATGAATTATAATAATTATGGAATTCATGAATTATGTCAGGGCTGATATTTACATGTACATTTACAGTACATCATTTCTGAGATGGTAACACAGCTAAAACAGCAAGGAATTAGCTATTGTAAGTTTGAAACGCTTGTAGCAATAGCCTATCATTTCCAAAACTATTTTTTGTCAGCTACATGAAAATATACAATCTGCTATCTCATAAAAATGATCTGATACTTATTACATGATTTGAAGAACATTATAAGAAGTTACTAAGTTATTCATTTCTTTTTAAGTATAGAATTACTGCTATATAATCTAATTCAAATGATAAATGCATTTGAAGACAACTTCACATGCACGAGTCCAATGAAAAATGGATGATACATGTGTATATGTCTGTGTGTAAGATTAATGCTAATGGTGAATGTGTGTGTGTGTGTGTGTGTGTGTGTTTGTGTGTGTGTGTTAATGGATAAGAAGTGGTGACTGTGTGAGTCAATCATTGACCTTGTTAAGAGTGTCTAGAGATGTTATTTCTACTCCCTTACACACATTAGGTGTTGGGGTAACACACCCTATGCATGCTCTGGATGTGTATTTGTGTGTGGGAGGACATGTGTGTGTGGAACACCAAATCTAACAAAAGGCAACAATGCTTATGTGGTGTCTCTCTCTCTATCTCTCTTTTTCTCTCTCCCCCTTTCTCAGCCTCTCCTGTATCTGTTCTTATGTGAGTACACTGTCGCTTCATTAAACTGATGTGTTTAATGATCAATTCACTTACACAGCCGTCCAGTGCTCTCTCCCTCCATTTGCCTTTGACTCTACTTTGCAGTACATGTGTAGTGAGCAAGAGGGCAGGTCATGGCGGCTAATGCTACTACCAAATTCTTCGCTCTTTCACAGTCTTTTAGCGTCTCTGACATCATCGTGATTGGAGCATATTTCCTACTTAATGTTGCAGTTGGAATATGGGTAAGAGAAATTTGGCATTACAATCTGTTTCTATACCTTGTCTTAGTAATTACAAAGTTTTTGCATAATTTAATGTTGCTAGAACAATACTGGAAAAACTAAAGGTATCTTAAATAACCATTGAGGTACTCAAAGGACTTCAAAATACATTTTAGGGGTCTCAAGAAACCATCCCATATAAAAGGGTTACTGGGAAGACTTAATAGACTAGAAGCTCTTACAGGACTTCTGTCTGACTTCTGACTTCTTTAAGGAAAATATCTTTAGTTATTCAAGAGCCACACTTTGCAAAAAGGTTTCTGGAGACTCCTGTCATTGTGCCAAGTTGAGGAATCCCAAAGAGTGTTTTGATTATTCATAAATTTTTAGGATATATAATATTTTGTGGAGGAAATATGCATAGTAAGTCCAATAATATACATACACATGTGTAAATTTATTGCAAGAATTCTGAATATATATAAGTATATATATCAATCAAGTTTTCCAGGTGCTACAATGCTTCAGACCTTAAGTCTGAAAAAATCCTACACGAAGTGTTAATATGGAGAATACGTTACCATTTAATGTGTGTGTCTGTGTGCTTGTCAGTCATCCTGCAGAGTAAGCAGAAACACTCTTAATGGCTACTTTCTGGCTGGCAGAGACATGGCATGGTGGCCTGTAAGTGAAACCCACTTTGAAGTTTTGAAGAGCATTTAGCAAATTTCATTAAGATACAACTTACGGAAGGTCTATGTCTGGTCTCTATGAATGGAAGGTCTGTAATTTGTATTTTCAAATAAATGTTCTTTAAAGGAAATGTTTTTATATGTTGCTTTAGCAGTGAATGATTGAACACATCATTAAACATCTACGTGTGAAAATATTCAACTAAACTAAACCACATTCCATGCATAAATGTCAATTTATTTACAAATTAATTTTAACAAAGTAAATAAGATGATTGCAGAAAAAAATCACTTTACAAACTCTTTATAGTATGTTATGTTTCATGTTGGATGTCCTTTATAATTTTTATATTTTTAATTTTATTTGTTTTATTATTTTTGCTATATTTAATATTTTGCTTTTTTTATATGAAATCGGTGCAGATTCTATACTTGAGAGCAAAGGTTTGCAAACTTCTGTTGAATTGACATGATTTGTTACTGAATGTAACATTTATTTGCATTTACATATTTTAAATATATATATGGCCTGTATAAAAGTTAATTTTATGTTTTATTTTCTCTGGGGTCTTAATTTCTGAAAATAAATAAAAACTACACTAAAAAATGCTAATATTTTACAAAGTAGTTGTCTGTAGAATTTATATGTCCCTTATTTTCACTTAGAAGAGCGGAGAACAAACCTTTGCATAAGACTATAACTTAATTATGTAAAATCTAAATTCAGTGTAGCCATGCAAAGCAAACTGTATTTCTAAAAGTGTAGGTTTGAGTGTTTGCCCATTATGATTAGTTGTATTGTATGTTCTATGGGTTTTGTTGTAATGCTGAGTGGAGATAATGTCTAATCACTGCTATATGAATGTTGTGTAGATTGGAGCATCTCTATTTGCTAGCAGTGAGGGATCTGGGCTGTTCATAGGTCTGGCTGGAACAGGTGCTGCAGGGGGCATTGCTGTAGCTGGCTTTGAATGGAACGTGAGTTGTCAGTCCCACCTCCCTTTCATGAAAATCCAATGGCAATGGCGTGCATTTGCCACATGGCATATATTTCCAGATCTTTGCAGACATTACAGATTCTGATGTCCTATGCCAATTTGATATTCAGATCAGACAATTGACTACTGTCATATAATGGGCCATATTTTTTTTTGTTTCATATTTATTTTATACATTACATTCCTGGTCATAACTGCAACATATCAACTGTAATATGCTGATATATACATTGGCAAATTAACAAACTCATACATACTGTATGTCATTTCCTAAAATATTCATGCATTACCATGCAAATTTCTGAATTTTATTTAATTAAATGTACATTAAAAATATTAATACATTCAATGACTGAAACCAAGCCACACATTTTCAAATGAATTCTAATTTAATAATTTCCAATTAATCAACATGTTATAAATAAAATGCAATTTGCTTTTGAACACCAGGGGGAGACAGAGGAAGTCATTTTTTGCTACTAAACATGGTCTGTATTTATTTTAGGCAACATATGTCCTGTTGGCTCTCGCTTGGATCTTTGTTCCAGTATATGTGTCTTGTGGGGTAAATCATAAGCACATACACATAACCAGATAACAACATCACTAATATTAACACCTCAAAGTCATTTACAGTGGTTTGCAGTGGACACACCATAGTCCAGTCGATCAACATGACAAGACATGTTTGATGTATGAAGTAACATTTTTTAGTTTAGCACTACAACTACAAGGCTAATGCAACTAAAATGAAATAGAGGCATTTAGGCACCAATTAGCATCATGTAAACTGCATGCCTTCATTATTGCACTGTATATGTGGTTTCTCAGTTATCTGTACACATTACAGGAGAAGTAGTGGTCATTTTCAAGCCTGAATTCTACACATTCTTTTGTGTATATTTTTAAACAAAAATATACAGAATAAGAAAAATAAAAAGCTGCACTTAATCACTGGGACTGGGATTAGGAATGAGATTACACATAGGACCCAACACATTTCATTTCAACCATATTCTAACATCTCTTGATACCCAATACCTTGCCAGCTTTTCACAGGGGTCATCAGATAGCACTTCCTTTTATCAGTGTTTTGATTAATTAATCCCATAACACCTCCACAAGTCTCAATAATGAGCCACACAACTTCAAGCTCACTTCCCAACCTATCATTTAATTACACTCTTAACCACTGATCCACATCAGCCTCCCCAGTGACTATGGCCGTACCTGATCCCACGGGCACCATTAATTCATGCTCAATGCCACCAGTTCCATTTGGACCCTTTGCATTACATCAGTTGTACATCAGTACATGCAGTACATGCTACATACCCATACTACACCTTTTATCATAAATCTACACTGGCCTCCCTGGTAACTAAGGTGTGTAACTTGTCCCACTGGCACAGTAAATGCATGCTCAGTGCTACCGGTTGCATGTTGACTACGCATTATAGATAACAGTATGTTACACAGTCTCAGAAACAACATAAGAAAGTCCATACACAAACACAAAGAGGTATAATGTGCAGTTTCTAATGTCATCTTTTTATGTACCCTGTGCAAGCTGAAAAACTAAGTCAAGGCATTCTCCTTTACTACTCTCTCTCTCTCTCTCTCTCTCTCTCTCTCTCTCTCTCTCTCTCTCTCTCTCTCTTTCTCTCAGATTGTCACAATGCCGGAGTATCTGGGTCGGCGGTTTGGGGGAGAGAGAATTCGCATGTACCTGTCAGCTCTCAGCCTGATGTTGTCTGTGTTTACCAAAATCTCAGTGAGTGTATACACACATTCACACACACATAGTGCAACAGTGATGTAATGCAGAGCCTGTCGTTATTTCTGGCTCTATCTAGTTCAAAATCATAGAAGTGAAATATATGACTAGAAAACAAGTTATTTTCCTGATTGTTTAAATATAAAAACCAAGGCAACAGTTAACATGTTTGCACTTCCATTTACAAAAGCATAATACTATTTGATTTTACTTCTCAGTGACTCAAATGAAAAAAAAAAATCATTTAGTATTTTTATATTAAAACAAGGACTTATATCAACATATTTCAGTTGTAGTTACATGTAAACACTACTGAATATTACATCCACACTATTAACTGAATGGCTCCATGTTAAACACATTCAGGCCAGTTTGAACAAAACAGTTATTAAACTGATTATTAATAATTATTACTTATTACTGTATCTGCTATGCAGACAGACCTGTATTCTGGAGCCCTGTTTGTCCAGGTGTGTTTGGGCTGGAACCTCTACCTCTCCACAGTCCTCATGCTGGTGGTAACTGCACTCTACACTATTGCAGGTATCTGTGCAAGATTTTATTCCATGTCATTTTGGATGATTTCTTTAGCCCATTCATCATTAATTTGTTCATATATTGCATTTTCAAAGTATGCATTTTTGTCTTTCACTAGGTGGTTTGGCAGCTGTGATCTACACAGACACTCTCCAGACTTTCATTATGATCATTGGTGCAGTCATCCTTACCATTACAGGTTAGTCAGCTACATTCAGCCCAAGCCCATAATTATAAAAGTACTTTCCAAATCACAGATGACTAGAACTTATAGAACTGCAGTGAAACTTCTTAGAGCATCAGAATAGAATATCTTTTTGATACACACTTGGTCTAAAATAAAATAAGACCTCATGGAATCAGTTTATAGACCAAAATGTCTCTAAACTTTGGACACAAAGTGGCACCTTTGTCAGATATAACAGCTGAACACACTCGTGACATTCTTTCTACAATAGACATCAAATATTCTACAGAAATATTCTTCACAAATCTGCTGCAGAAGTTACATAAATGTTAGCACTTGTAGGAAGGGTGCGAATTACAGGGGGTATTGGGGGGGTTAGACCCCCCAATTAAGATTTCAACCACCCCTAAAGAGGTAAAAAACAATAGTTTGGGGTGACCAAAACATTTAAATGTACTTCTTACATATAATGTTAAATATTCCAAAAACAATGCAGTATCTATGCCTGGAAGAATTTTGTGATACGATTTCAAGCCCCCCTAAAGTGGATCATACCATTCCATGTTAATAATAATTCCTCTGTCTTGCCTGCCTGGCTCATTATTGGTCAGGGGGCTTGCGTCATTGTTAAGGTGCACAAGCTGCTCAAGGTACAGCATTGTGTAAGTAGCTTGCTATCTACTTAGCTTTCTTAAATATACACTTTAAACAAACTTTTCCTTACATAAATAACTCACATGAATTTGCAATCCAATCTTAAATGCTGCTAATTTACCATTTTGCCTTAAATGCTACTGTGGCGGCAGCATTTTTGGCGCTTTTAAGGTGGAAACGGGAACATTCAAATGGGAATCCACGGTCTGTTTTATATGGTCTGTTTGTGATTTCTGCACAACCTAAGCAGAAATGTGTAAAACTTTTAAAACACTTTATCATCTACTACAGTCTAAAAAGGAAACTGTGTTTTAACATAGAGAAAATGTGTTTTAATGCAGGGAAACTGTTAAGGTGGAACAGAAATGGGTTTTAAGGTGAAAGGGAACAGTGAACAAGAACCTAAAAGCTTCATACGCTGCCAGTAGACCTAGTGAGGAATTAGTTACTCTGTATGTATATACTCTATACGCTATATAAATGCATTCCTACATCTCCCCATAACATTTAATATTGTAGTCTCAGTGTCAAAATAAGTGTATGAGATGGGGCAAAAGCTTTATCTACAGGGATTTTCAGTTACATTGTTATTTTCTATTTATTTAGAATGAAATAACAAACGATTCCTGTGGGAGAGATCCTGCAGAATATGAATTTAATTTTAATGGCAAGAAAGCTTATGAAAGATAGCAGCCAATAGCATTGTGTGTGTTTTTGCAGGATTAACTGTGCATTTTGCTGTATAATATATTATTTATGACTACAAAAGTTATTGTGTAATATATGCTACATTAGCTGATGTAAATGATTTATCATTTATATGCTGTAAATATTACAGTAAGGAAACAAGACACTGTAAGGATTGTAAGACGTCAGTTTAGTGAAGCACGCGTCTGCGCTGTACTGGTGTCCATTTACACCCTGAAGAAAAACTTGACCCCCAAAATTATCATTGTATAATTTGCACCCTGCTTGTAGGTTTGCTTTGCTTTTCACTTCATCCCAAATCAGCTGGATGGGGTTTAAGTCTGGAGACTGTGTTGCCACTCCATGTTTTCAAGCTGACTATCTTGTTTTTTGTTCCTGAGGTAGTTCTGGCAGAGCTTGGACTAATGTTTTGGGTCATTATATTGATGAACTGTAGGATGAACCCCTGACACACTAGAAATACCATAAATGTTCTAAAACTTTACATTTTTTTTTACTTTTGACCAGTATTGTATATTTTTAAAAGAGTTACAGTTTATGTAAAATGGAAAACTCTGGTATGTTTAAACAATAAAAATCAACATTTATTAAATGCATTTACATTACTACTACAAGCCTTCAAGTGATGACTTAATTAAATGCTTTAATAAATGAATAGCTATTACAAAGGTTAGCCAATTAGAATATTCCAAGAATATAATTTCAAACACTGAAATAAAATAATAAAAATAAGTAATTAATCATTATGACGTGGAAAACAATTATTTAAAATGTTGTGCTTAAAATAAACAAAACCCAAGTCATAATGATCCAGATTAAGTTGAGACATCCCAGCTAGTACTTATCAGTAATACCATTAAAATATATATGTGTGTGTCTGTGTGTGTACAGTGAGGAAAATAAGTATTTGAATACCCAGCGAATTTGCAAGTTCTCCCACTTAGAAATCATGGAGGGGTCTGAAATTTTCATCTTAGATGCATGTCCACTGTGAGAGACATAATCTAAAAGAAAAAATCTGGAAATCACAATGTATGATTTTTTAATCATTTATTTGTTTGTTACTGCTGCAAATGTGCTTAAAGTGTGAGAAAAGATTTGGGAAATCCCAAATATGTACATTGTATATTACAGCAAGCATGAATGCCTTGCACCCTAAGGCACATTAGCAAAGCATTAACCATGATGACAGAGACATGACAGTGCATGAAGTATGAGGTCTGCACTGATATACCCCACATAAGAACATGCCTTATGGAAAGGAAGTCAACATAACCCAACAGCAGGCAAATAACACACTAGGCAAACATGACATATAAATCACATCTACACAGGCCTCACTACATGCCAAGACTGAGATCAGGCTGTAGAATATGTTTCTTTGGAGTTGCTCTCAGTAATTACACTGGTTTTACAGTCTGCTGTCTTAGACAGGTGACTCAGAATAGGAAGTGCTGATCTAGAATCAGTTTTAATGACAGTGACTGTTTGCAACAATATTTAAATGCTCAATTGCCCTGAAAAGTTCTTCATAAAATGTGACACCATTTTTTAGAACCATGAATTTGGTATAAACTTATATTCATATACACTCCTCACAAAAAGTTAGGGATATTTGGCTTTTGGGGGAAATTGCAGAATGAACCTAAAATGCACTTTAATCTTTACAGGTGAGCTTAATGTGACCTCCTCTAAACTTTTGAATGCACATGTCCAGCTGTTAAGTGTTTCAGTTTTTTTTTTTTGGTATTTTTTTGTTTCAGTATTTGAATTGATATTTAAACTCCTCCTCATCATGCTGTTCACATTCTGACATCATCACAAAAAGACGACACCTAACACCTGATCATTGTCACCATTCTGAGGCTTCAAACAGGATGTTCTCAGACAGAAGTGACCACTGAGCTTAGAGTGTCACAGAGTGTCATCAGCAGGTTGTAACAGAGATATGTCATCAGCAGGTTGTAACAGAGATACAGAGAGACTGGAAGAGTCACAGAAAGGCACAGAAGTGGACGCCCTTTGGCCACATCTCACACTGATGCCCACCACTGTTGTTGGCTTTTGTTTCAATAAATTGTTTGATATTAGGAAATCACCACTGCATGCATATCTTTTTACATTTTCCATAAATTTCACCCAAAACCAAATACCCCTAACTTTTTGTGAGTAGTATATATTGGATATTTAACCTATAAACCTAGAATAAACCTTTTAACTGCCAGCACTGTCTGTTAGGCTGTGTCATTAGCCTTATTAGGTTAGTCAGTATAACAGTTTTATAACATTGAATTTTCATTTGGAAGGCACAGGTATAGATTAGGGTCATAATGTATCCCTATCAACTCCCCAACTTCCAACTCCCCAACTCATCCAAAAAGTATTGGATGGAGCACCATCATTCCAGCTCAATGCCACACCTGGCATTAGATGTGGTACCAATAGGTTCATATTTATCTGCTCCAGAGAGTCCTATTTCATTGGTAGTACTTTTCTACAGGGGCTAGAAAATTGTAAATGTGCATTTGGGTATCATTGTCAGAACTACTTACAGTAGCTGAATAAATGCATTAGAATGGCTGTCCAAACATTTGTACATACTGTATAGTGTATTCTAAGAGTATGCCAAAAGTAGAAAAAAATCTAGACTTCTGACAGAAAAGCAATATAAGCAACAGCACAGGGAGAGGGACCAGTATTTCAGACTGAGATGGGGAAAAAAACAGTTTTGCCTAATGGTGTGTGAACAAGGGTAATAGGGCAGATCTTAATAGGTTTCTCCAAAATGGGTGTGGTTTAGTGTCAGAAAGGAAAACTGCTGGAGATTGTGTCCTTTTCTGCATAAAACACTGCTCTCCATCAAATCTCAAATTGTAATAATAATAATAAGTAATAAAAAACATAAAAAGTAAATAAGTTCATCTCTCCAAATAATAACTTTATAGTTATATTAAAGCAATTATTATAGGGTCCATATCTTAAACCACAAATTAGATTTGTGTTGTTTCATGTACTAAATTTCGTCATAATTCCGTGTGAATGGAGTGGAGCTAAACATCTATATATGTAAATGTATTGGTGTCTGTGACATCACAAATACAGTGAATTTGGGCCCAAGTGGTTCAGCGGGTCCTGCCACTATTATCTGAGCATCACAAGTTTGAATCCCGATCATGATGTTTGCCGTCAACGGCCAGGCCCTTGATAAAGCAGAATTGGCTGTGCCCTCTCTTTGGGTGGGCATGATGGCACATTCTCACTACCACTATAAACAATATTGACTGACTCGGGCATGTGTCACCAGGCGATCCATCAGAACTAGGGATCTGAACTGCCCAGTGGTGATGTATCACTAGCAGTTTGGAAAAAAGGGGGCTTGATGTGACTGGTATCAGAGGAGGCCTGTGCTCATCTGCCCCTCACAAGAGTCAGGGACATAGCAAGTAATAGTGATAGGGAGAGTTGATAAAAGGGGCGGGTTCATTGGCAACCACAATACATTGGGGAGAACATCAGGGGTATATA
>BRDA01013371.1:16793-47819 GCA_036984385.1 Crenuchus spilurus | reverse complement strand
TCTAGACAAATCTGTTGATGTCCTATAGGTAACATGTTGACTTCCTATAAGTAACATGTTGATGTCCTCTAGACAAATGTGTTGAGATCCTATAAGCAAACTTGTTGACGTTCTATAAGTAACATGTTGATGTTCTCTAGACAAATGTTTTGATGTCCTATAGGTAATGTGTTGACGTCCTATAGGCAAATGTGTTGACGTCCTATAGGCAAATGTGTTGACGTCCTATAGGCAAATGTGTTGACGTCCTATAGGCAAATGTGTTGACCATCATATAGTTGCATGGGATGCTTGGGATAATAGCGACAGCTCTTGGACAGAGATATAAAAAAGGTGACTGGATACTGGTTGGAATTTGAATGGGAAAACTCATAACACTCCACATGGCTTTTGTTTGCAGCCTCACCTATCAAGAAAAAGAGCCCATCAGTCAAGTCAAGTCAAGTCAAATGTATTTATAAAGTGATTTTTACAAAGCAGCTTTAGAGGGTTAGTAATAACAAACCACCAAATCCTCAGTGAGCAAGCCAACGGCGACAGTGGCAAGGAAAAACTCTTAGAGCTGAAGAAAGAAACTTTGGGAGGAACTGGACTCACAGCTTGCCAATTATAGCGCACGTGGAAAAGCCCAACCTAGAACTGTGCAATCATGATTGGTAAAATAACTGAAAGAAACAGGTGTTTTATACAATACTGAACTTAAATATTTTTGAAATGGTAATTTGTTTATCTCTTTCCATTCAAAGCGAGATGTATGAGTATAAATAATGATGAGATGGCTACTGAGTGAACAGACTTCACTCTACGGACTTTGGTCTGGATTACCTTTCTATGAGGATGTCACAGTGTTACGTAGATTAGTTTGGGCCAGGAAATTAATACTGCCAAAATGCACTGATGCCAAGTTACAGTTCAGTAAGCCACAGTGAGGATGAGACATATCCATGACTGCATGAGTAGCCATGAAGAATCTCACCACTGCAGAAGGAATGCTGTCAGAGAAGGTTACAACATATACTCAAGTATTAATAAATGACTGTCTAATGTTATGAAAAACTTTTACAGTGATTTGTGTTGAGTTCACTGATAAGAAGCAGCCAGAGAACCTGACCTACTCTTTGTTTTTATTGGTGTTATTATGGTCAGAGGCATGGTGATGTGCTTGACTTGTACAAGTGTAATGTGCTTATAACTCAAGGGCATCATGTTAAGGACATATTGGCACACACACAACCTATACAGCACACCTCAAGTGACCTTGTGTTCTAGGTAAAGGAATGTGGACAGTGGGTTAAGCCGTGTGGGAGTGTGAGTAGGCGTCTGTTCACATAGCCATCCTGAACCCATCCTCAAACCCCGCCGGCCCAGTGTGCCGAAAGACTGCTGAATGACATTAATGAGGAAAATCCCTTGTTGGGGAAATTTCTGCATGATGAGAGTGGAGTAGTGAGAGTAAGGGTCTTCTGTAGGCCTGTTAAACTGAGAGTTGGAGCTGCTCCAGCCAGAAAAAACAAATTAATCAATGCTGAGTTATGTAGGGTCAAGGTCAGTGGCACAGTCAGAGAGACATATGTCCAATACACACACACACACACACACACACACACACACACACACACTTGTTTTTATCTCAGGATGTATGGGTATATATAGTCTGTACATGTACATTTTGTCTCCCAAAATAGCAAACAATGTAAGTTTACTTTTAAAGATACACTGAGAAAAATAAGTATTTGATACACTGCCGATTTTGCAGGTTTTCCCACCTACAACGAATGGAGAGGTCTGTAATTTTTATCATAGGTACACTTCAACTGTGAGAGACAGAATAAAAAAAAAAATCCAGAAAATCACATTGTATGATTTTTAAATAATTAAAAATGTAGAAATTAGAAATAAGTATTTGATCACCTATCAACCAGTGAGAATTCTGGCTTTCACAGATCTATGAGTGTTTCTTTAAGAAGCCCTCCTATTCTGCACTAATTACCTGTATTAATTGCACCTGTTTGATCTCATTTACTGTCATCATATCAGTACACCTGAGCACTATAACATCATCATAGGATTATGTGATTTATCAAGAACTTATAATTAGTTGACCAGAGGAGGATTTGTCCCCCATGTGAGTCCCGTTCCTCCCAAGATTTCTTCCTCCAGCTCTGAGGGAGTTTTCCTTGCCACTGTGGCCGTTGGCTTGCTCACTGGGGATTTAGTGTTTTGTTATTACTAACTATGTAAAGCTGCTTTGTGACATCAGCTGTAAAAAGCTTTATAAATAAATTTGACTTGACTTGACTCACCTGTGTAAAAGACACCTGTTCCCATGCTCAATCAACCACACTCCAACCTCTCCACCATGGCCAAGACCAAAGAACTGTCTAAGGACACCAGGGTAAAAATTGTAGACCTGCACAAGGCTGGGATGGGCTACGGTACAATATGCAAGCAGCTTGGTGAGAAGGCAACAACATGTAGGTGGGAAAACATGCAAAATTGTCAGTGTATCCTTCACATGTAAATCAAAATATGGAGCAGAGTGGCATACAAGAGTGCTGTCAGTCACAATTTTGATGAGAATTTCCTGTAGACTGAGATTTTTGCCACTGCTAGTAGACCTGTCTGGTTGTATACGTCAATATACCTGCAAATTCAGTTACTTCCATCACACTCTGGCTTTTGACACACTGAAATGCAATCACACCTTTTTATCTGCTTTGTGACCCACTTTCCAAACATCAAATGATGCCTTCACTGCACTGTACCACCTCTACTCAAACTATGAATCGGCAGCCAGTCATGCACAGCGTATTCTCAACCAGAAGTGACCGTCCACCTGGAGGACTGCATCGAGCACTAGGGGGATCACCCAGGACAGAGTGCCAACCATATCTGGGCATACATACATACATACATTCATACACACCAGGGTAATTTTAGAGTGTCCAAGTTACCTGATCTCCGTGTTTTTGGACCATGTTTTAGAGCATTTCATGCTTCCATCTGCTGACAAGCTTATAGAGATGCAGATTTCATTTTCCAATAGGACTTGGCACCTGCCCACACTTCCAAAAGTACCAACAACTGGTTTAATAACCACAGTATCACTGTGCTTGATTGGCCAGCACACTCACCTGACCTAAACCCCACAGAGCATCTGAGGTAGATCAAGAGGAAGATGAGACATCAGACCCAACAATGCAGATGAGCTGAAGGCCACTAACAAAGCAACCTGGGCTTCCATACCACCTCAACAGTGCCACAGGCTGATCCCCTCCATGCCACGCCACACTGATACTCACTGATACACACTCTCCTTACAATGTACACATTGTTATGCAGCGGTTTAACTGTAATTGGTTTTATACCATTTTTTTGATGGTGAGGTTGACAGTGAAGTTAAATTAAGTAAATCTTAAAGAGCATAAAAGTTTAAAGGGTCAAATCCACATTCTTCTCATTCCCAGCTGTCTAAAGAGTAACTCCTGATTGGAATTGTTCTTTAGAGTCAGGCATGGCTGAAGATGGGAACTGAATGTGATTAATCCATCTTAAATCACACACACACACACACACACACACACACACACACACACACACACACACACACACACACACACACACACACACACACACAGGTTACTGCTGGGTTGCATTTCTTGATCATGGAGTCCATGGATTTTGTCCATGTCTGCACACATTAAACACACATCACAAAACACACACATACACTCACATGTTGAGGAAGCGACTCTACTTTGTGACTGATTCCTTATCACAGCGTGCATTTCCATCTATTCTTGCATACTCCTTTAATCCTGAGCTATACAGGTTATAGTACATATATAATAAATATGACTGTATCTGACACCAAAAGCCCTCCAGTCATATGCACTTATTGTTTATACTCTGACAGCACTGTCACTAACCTGTGCATTAGTATTTCATCAGCTAGCAACTGTCAGTCAGCTTGGCATTAATCAGATACCTTACAGCAGTGCTGATATCTTGCTAGTGTATTTTGTATGTGTATGCGTGTGTTTGTGTGTGTGTGGGAAACCCGCCTCACATGCACTCCCATGCACAGGCATCCATTGTGTATGGCTTCCTCTGGCTCCTCTCTCCAGCTAGCATGGAAGTAGACAGACGAGAAGTGTTTATTTGACTAATGTTAAAATCCAGCCATAGCCAACACTCGTTCATATACATAAACAGCCACACACACACCACACATGAAGTACACAATACTGTGTGTAGGTCATTCATGCTATCTAACTACATCCATTGACAAATTGTTAGCACCACGTGTTGACTTCTCTGAATGCGTTTCCTAGCCAATCATGAACAAAAGAGGAAATTGGCATCCATGCAATGTCCCAGCATGCTTCTGTGCTATTAGAGTTCATCAGCATTTCTCTTAATAACATGTTGTGACCCATTAAATGCATAGGATCTGCTTTCTTCCACCATTCCTGCTTATAACATAGTAATAGCCATGTAATTACAAAGACTTGTACATGCAATTGCTATATAATATGCATGAGGACATTAGACAGTACCAGTCAAAAGTTTGGACACACCTTCTGGACATTCAGTGGTTTTTCATGATTTAAAAATGTTCTACATTGTAGATTAATACTAAAGTTATACAAACTATGAATAAACACATCTGTAATAATTTACTAAACAAAACAGTGTTAAACAAACCAGAATATGTTTATATGTTACATTCTTCACAGTAGGCACCTCTTGCTTAGATGGCAGCTTTCATGGCATTTTCTCAGTCAGCTTTATGAGGTAGTCACCTGGAATGACTTTCAGTTACCAGCTGTGTCTTGTCAAGAGTTCATGACTTGCATTTCTTGCCTCTTAATGTGTTTGAGACATCAGTTGTGTGTCTACTTTGAAGAATCTAAAATCTAAAACATGTTTTGGTTTGTTTAACACTTTAAGTTTACTACATGATTCCTTATGTGTTCCTTCATAGTCTGGATGACTTCAGTATTCATTTACAGTGTAGGAAAAAAATGATAAGGTGTGTCCATACTTTTGACTGGTACTGTAAGCCTTCCTCTGTAAGCCTGCCACTCATACAGATGCTGGATGTATTAATTACTATCAAAAGTTAATAAACTCAAAGACACAACTAACCTAATGTGGCAATATTGTAATGTTATATTCAAGCTTTTCATTGCAATTTACATGTAAGCTACTGATTAATGTACAGTAAATAATAGTCTAAATAGTCTAAATAATAGTCTAAAACTGATATAAGTCTGTAACTTCTGCATAGTCAACTTCGCAGAAGTCCTCCAAGGTAACCTTTAAAGTAGGGACAGAAGGAAATGTTCCTGCAATCTGTTTTTTGTTGATGCTTCAGAGTCTTCACTGCGGCAGACATTTTGAAGGTTTGTTTATGATGCAACCGTCAGAAGCCTCATCTTTCTTCCCACACTGTCCTTTTTGTCTTTCCTATAACTGCGCAGACACTGACGCTGCTCTACGTCACTCCTAACAGTCACTGTTGAGCAACTTTAACTGAACATTCCAAACAGTTTAGTTTCCCTTCATTCTGCCACAGTCACTGTGCATGACCATCCTGATACAGCAACAATACTAACAACAGCAACAAAACTCATTTATGAATACATTTAATAATAGTTCATAATATTTAATTATAATTAATTGGGGAAAAAACTGCCAGGATATACAATCTTGGCATTTTGTTACCTTAATCTAAAATGCAAAGGCAATTAATGGCAACATTCAGTTAGCAAGACAAGTCACACTCTAGGTTCCCTCATTGGATTTATAGTAGCATGCAAAAGTTTGGGCACCCCATAATTGGACAAAATGGATTTGACTTTAAATAGCTAATTAAGTACCTGATGACCTAATATTCAAAAGGAATAAAGCGAAAGATTACACTTTTGTAACATTTTTTTACCAAAAATGCCGTGTTTTACAGTTAAAGCCATGAAGCAAAAGTTTTGACACCCTGCATGGTCAGTATCATAGCTTGTAAATACTTTTCTGCTACTGTTAGCTTTTGTCTGTGGCATTTTCAATTATTTTTCTTTGTAAAAAAGCTTCTAGCTCTGATATTTTGGGAAAGCTTGCATGCAGTGCAAGATGAGGGTCATGGCGAACCTTTTAGGATGGGCATGTCGAACTCTGGATTTTGAGGTGTGTATACACGTTTTGTAGCTGTCTGCAAATTAATTAAGGCTCATCCTCTCCTCTTCTTCTTATGTCAGACTGACATTCTCTGTATACTGAGGAGGGAATTTTCCATCACCCCTGGATGACATTTATCCGGACTGGTACCGTGTGCATTTAGGATCATTATCCTCTACAGCTGATAGTATCTATTCAAACCTAAATGGAGATCAATCCACCCCTGTGCTTGAAATGAAATTTTACAACTTTTTTTTCTTCTAAACATACCTTTGCTCATTTCAACCAAAAGGTTCTATTATGAAAATTTTCCAAAATATATCAGGCTTATTTTCATGCTTCTTTGCAGACCTTGGTCACTGAATTTTGTGATGAGGACACAGGAAATGTTTGACAGGTGTTGCTGCATTGTAAAACAGTGCACCACCACTCTAGTCTTCTAAATATTTCTGAAGGTATTTTGCAATGAATCACGGGCTTTGATTGCATTTGTTCTCTGTACCTGCTTAAGTTTTGTGAAATTTATATTGCCAAGACTGTCTTAACAATGACTGTAAACATGTAACTAATGCAATTTTTTTTCTGAGAGGTCAAATCTCTAGAGATGCCCAATTTTTTGCATGATGCCCCTTTTCTTTGACCATTCTAAAATCAATGTTTATTTAAGCAATTTGGAGATCAGTTCATCCTCTACTCAAGTATTGAACAGGGGTGCCCAAACTTGTGCATGCTATATTATTATTATTATTATTATTAATATTAACATTAATATTATTATTATTATTATTATTATTATTATTGTTATGCCACATATACTCATTATTACATTTGAATAAATAATTCAACATTTCTGAATTGCTGAGTTGGCCAAAAGAAAAAAAAAAACATTTGTTTTTGTTTACATTGACAGCTTAGGACCTTGGAGGCCCCAAACAATGATAAAGTCCCAGCAATCTCATCAAAACAAGCTGACGTTGTGTCTGCGGCAGTGAATCTTTATTTAATGATGGTTGTCAGCACAATAAACTAAATGGGGAGCATTTTTGAAGCATTCCTTTAATTTTGTTTGATATTAATGACATGATATTAATGACACAATGCTATTATATAGTCAGATCAATGTAATGCGAACTGGCATGTTTAAAGGCATAACCTACCATCCTGTAGTGTTTTTGAAGTGCTGGGTAGAACATACACACAGATAATGTACATATTTGTGCAGCATAAGGGGTCATTTACCTCCAGCTGGTTTGCACAAGACCATGTTGTGGACTACAGTTTGTGTCTAGCTGCTGGCAAACATCTAACCTTGAAATAACAAAGCTTTTTCCATCCCAACATAAAACAGTGACACATCACATAACACGTCACACACAAGGACAAACAGTTTTGAAAGTCCAGTCTTGGGCAACAAGACTGATTATGTGGATCAAAGTGAGGCGGCATCTGGCACGCCAGGCATTCCTGCTTTGTCACTGTCAGTCGTTTGTGTAAGAAAGCGCAAATCATTATCCACGTAGTGACCTGATAGCTGAAAGAGGGTGTAAACAGCAGTGCAAAGGAGCGTGAAGTGATGAAGGGTCTGATGTGAAAGACGCATGATGATGATAACCTGTAAAAGCTGCTGTTTATCTTGGCACGGCCATAAAAAAGCCATGAGTCATTTCCACCCTGCAGGTACTAAACACTCCTACGCTTTACTCATCAACACGTGCTTCACACACACACACACACACACACACACACACACTGGCTGAATCAGGAAGCATCTTCCAACTTCCAGTAAAAGGAAATGAACGGAAGAGAGAGGAATAAAGAGACATATTTAGGGAACAAAGGGGTTTGCATGTTGTGCAATAGAACAATATTTTGAGACTGAATCATTAGTATTGCTGTATACAGTTACAGTTATGAGATAAGCCTGCAGGGACTTGTTTAAGGATTAGCTGTACAAGCTCAAACCTGTCACTCTCATACACCTGAAAGAGAAAGTTGGTGTAACAATGAGAGTTAAACATGTGTACATTTAAATATATGCTTGTAGATAAGTTAAATATATTACGCATAACAATGTATAAACTGAATTGGAACCATCTGCTTGTAGTTACAGTGCACCAGCAAGTGAAGTTGGTTAAAGGAATCACTAAAGATCTAAACTAAGCTTACTAATTTTGAGTTAATCGTTTAATTTCTAGCCACCCGCACTCTGTCTGTTTTACTTAATTGTTGTCATTTACATTTGAGGCATTTAGCAAACGCTTTTATCCAAAGCGACTTACAATTGGGAATTAGATGCCTTGCTCAAGGGCACTTCAGTCGTGACCTGCTGGGGGATCGAACTGGCGACCTTCATGTCACCAGACCACATCCTTAACCAATAGGCCACAGCTGCCCACACATTATCATTTTCCTGACACAGCAGGATTCCAAAACACGTGACTTTCTTGTACAATCAAAAATACTGTGGCTATGTATTACAACAGAACTTGACATATAAATATACAGGAACTATGAAAACGAACATGACGTGGCAACAAACATAGCAGAGTAGACATACAGAATGATGGATGAGGACTGAGAGACATGAGGAGGCTAATAAAGCCACACTGATTAAAGAGAAATGGGAGCAGGCTGTGAACATGACAATTGATAAATTCTTGGGGTTAGTACAGTTACCATATCCAGTGGTGGTCCTAGCTCATTTGGTGCCCTCTGCAAATAACCCCTCTGGCACCCATCCCCACCCTACATCCCCCCGTCTTCGTGCCACCCCTGATGTCATGACACCCTGGGTAGCTGTCTATATTGCCCATATCAGAAACCACCCCAACCATCTTCCACATTTGACTGGTTATATATGCCTGCAAAAGAAAAACTATATAAGACAAGAAGAGACTGGGGGTTTGGATATGACATAGGGACGAAACTTAAAGAAAAGCACATGATAAACACATGACAGATACAGACAAGGCAGGGGGCATGGTCAGGGACACAGTTTGATAATTATTTAAAATGTGTTGTTATTTTTGTTTATTTATCTCTATCAAAATTATGCTTACTATTTTATTACTTAAGTTATTGTAGTTAATTTAGCTTTATTTAAATTTTTGATGTTATTCTTGGTTTGATTTAAATTGTATCATTTTGGAGCTCTGAGTGTTTCAGCTGACTAAGGCCCTAATCACGAGTTCAACTCCCAGTCACACTGCTTTCCTTCGATAGCTGGGGCCGAGAAAGAAAAATTGGCCGTGCTCTCTCTGGGTGGTTTCAGGGTACTCTATGTGCTCTCTCCCCATCACTACTACCATGGAATGTCTGCTGACTCAGGCGTCTGCCAGATGATCCATCCAAGTTGGGGATCCTGCGCTTTCCTCCGAGTACATTGGCTGCCCAGTAACGATGTATCAGTAACAGTTTGAAAAGAGGTGGTGGCTGACTTCACATCCATCAGAGGAGACCTGTGCCTCCTAGAGATTACAAGTGATTGGGAGAGTCCAAGCAGATGGGTGGGTTGATTGGCTGAATGTCAATCCACCCTATAAATATGGAGCAGTATTGGTTCATCTACCTGTTGATCTTACCTGATTACTTTTTTCTTTCAGTCTATCTGTTGTCAATACTTGAAGCACCTTCAGTGTATTTTATGAGTGAAAATAAAGGTTGATTGATTGAAAACGTGCTCTGTTAGGCACAAGCGTTGTATGCAAAGTAGTTATTGTAAAAATACAGTACACTACAGTATGGCTATGCACTTGCAAGAAACTGCCAGTACAATACATGTCATTATGCATCTGTATACAATATATTGCAACACTGTAAGCAGGCCTTCTCAGCAGGGTGTCGGGCTGGGGGGGGGGCAGTGGTAAAATTTTACCAGGTTCTAGGTTTTAGGAGGTTATAGGTGTGGTAGTGTGCTACCACCATTTAAATGTTATTTTATACACATTTATAAAACACACCATCATTAAAAAAAAAAAGCAGAAAAATGTAAGATCTGCACTTGCATTTTTCATCCAAAATCATAGCAATTATTTCTGAGAAGAGCCTGCAGGGTCTTGTTTAAGGATTAGCTGTACAAGTCCAACCTTGTTACTCTCACACACCTACAGGAGAAAATTGGTGTAACAATAAGAGATGAACACCTAACTATCAGCAGTGTAGGATTAGTCCCTAACGTCTTTATTACACCCATATATCACACTTACGCAATTTTACACCAATGACTCGTGGACAGTTATCATAAGATAATAACATAGCTGCTGTTCTTGTATAGTAAATATTTACAGTAACATGCTAGGTGTGTCTCAAAGCATACTTCCATAGTGTGCCAACGGTTATTAGTGTGAGCAGTGTGTTCATACTGGCAAGTGCAGTAGAACAATTGACTATGTTGGAGAGGGAGAGCCATAATAAGACATGGGAAGCTTATGTTTATGTTTAGTAAATATTAGGACAGGGCATGCTTTTGGATGCGATGGTCATCAGATGGAAAAGACACAGCATTCTTATTGGGTGGCTTCCATTGAGTGCAAAAATGAGATCACATTCACTTATGATGTGTTGTTCTGGGAGCTGGGAAATAACTCAGAGTATCATTAAATGAACAGAGTAGTGAGCAAAAGTTGTGGATATGTGAGAAAAATGAATTTGTTATAGATACCTTAAGCCTAATAGTGAGGATTGTCCAATAGGAAGCTCCTACTGCTCTCTTCCTATTGGATGGGTTTGACTTTGAGTTTAAGTTACCTGAGAAATCTGGCTTTGTGGAATATCCCACCCCCACCTACCACCATGCAGGGCCTACAGGGTCAAAATAAGCAATACTGACATTGACATGAAGATAAATTATTGTCTTAAAGCTATGACCTATTTGGTTGTAGACGGTGGCTTAACCATCCTTCCCACCTGCCCCTGCCCATCCTCACTACACTCTACAGAAGCACCATATAGAGCATTCTGTTCAGCTCTATCTCTGTGCGGTGTGGAAGCTGCAGTGCCTCTGCTGGAAGAATGTGAGGACAGCCCAAATAGCAAAATGATTCTGGCCCACTTCTGGCCCTCATCCCCCATTTAATTTGGCCCACTTGCTGCATGGAGTGACAGCACTTCAGCAAACTGCTCCCAGTTGCCAGATGTGGGCCACATATGGGCCAGATTAGGGTCACATATCAGCCAAATGTAGGTAACACTGCCATACCTGGCCCTCATCCCCCATTTCATTTGGCCCACTTGCTGCACAAATTGACAGCACTTGGGTGGACTGCTCCTGGTTGCAAGATGTGTTACACATATTCGCCAGATTAGGGCCACATATGGGCCAAATGTAAACTGCCATATCTCTGCCAGAAATGGACCATATCTGTTATGATACATGTGGGCCAAATGTGTATTTTCTCACCATTGGCTCACATGCAGTTTGCCAATGCCGACAGTGGGCCAGCAGTGCCATTTCTCAGCCTGAAGTGGCCCACATCCGTATACTATCTGGAAGCGGAGAAAATCTTTTTGACTTCCCTTAACTCTATTCAGGACCTTGCACCTATTCACTGCATGTCCCAAGCCAGGAACATCATCAGTGACTCTTCTCACCCCCATCATGGACTGTTTTCCCTGTTCTCTTATGGGAAGAGTAACTGTAGCATACATTGCAGGACCAACAGGTTCTGTAACAGATTCCCCCCCCCCTCCCCCGAGTTATCAAACTACGGAACTCTGAACTCCAAAAGTCACTACTGCACTTTATACTATTTCTCTGCTGCAGCTGTACACATTTTTTATTTACATTTTTATACATTGATATATATTCACAGTGCTGACACTCCACCCACACGAATCATGCACTGCACATGGGACCTCAAGTGCCCCCACGTCTCCGCCACCAACCAGTATTTCAATGCTGTGTCAGTTACAACAAAATCTCATTCTGTGTCACGTCTTTACATCGTGTCTGATAGAAATGATAAACTATGCTGTTGTAGTGTGAACTGTTGTTATGTTCATGTTTACAGGTTTAAACTACAATCCTATAGTGCAACTAATATGTTGTATACACCTCTTTCCACCATATCTGGAGCTTCAAACTCCACTTATGCAAAAGTGGCAGTTATCTCATTGTTATGAGATGATCAATGTTAATAATCTGTGAATGATATTAATGTTGAAGGCTGATCAGTATGAAGTTGTATCAGAGAGTTAGTGTTCACTCTTTTTCATTTTGGACCTCATCAATGGCAGCCAAATGGAACTGGAAGTATGTTGCATAGCAAAATATCATGGAAAACTGTGTCAAGTAAGCAAATTTGTTGTTGTTCTTATTCATTAAAGTCGATTTTGAAAGCTACTTTTTGTTTATTCATTTACATACTTAATTACTGGGAGTCTCTGTCTTCTACAGCTCAACTGAGGATTTAGTTTCATTTCCCTCATTGTCCTTTCAACAAAACCTCCTACGCTAGTTTTCCAAAGCTTGTTTATAGCGAAGCTGATGTAAACACTGTAGGATCACTGTGACAGTGACTGACTATGTGGTCAGAGTGTGGGGGCTTGATCTGATATCAGCAGGATGCCACAATTTTAGACCACAAACCAGTCTAGAGCAGCTACTTGGGCCACACTGACATGTCCAGGTAACTGGTCAGTGTGTCCTGTGTTTATGTATGTATGTGTGTGTGTGTGTGTGTGTGTGTGTGTGTGTGTGTGTGTGTGTGTGTGTGTGTGTGTGTGTGTTCTTTCTTTTCCTCACACCTCATTTCTCACAATACTCAGCCCACAATCGGATATTTTGTAAGCGGTTGTTTCCTGTGGCAGAATGTGCCACATGCTTTATGTTTACACCAGCCTGATAAGAATCTGCTTTTGTTTAGGTTTTTTCCCCCTCTGTTAAACACTTTTGGAGCAGGCACATTCCAGGATTTGGGAAAAGGTGGTTCTGGCCGGAAAGCTGCAAGAACATACAGGAAAAAAATAACTGGGACAGTAGTCCGGATCTACAGCAGTCCAATGGCTTTCCATGGTGCTGAATGCCACTGTATACAGAGTAAACACACACACACACACACACACACACACACACACACACTGAAGTAAGACAGGCTTTTGCAGGTACTTTCACTAATTCCTACGTACTCATTTTGAGCTTAACATGTTATTCTGGTCACAGTTCACAGCAAGGGTCACAAATAACAGTATTTAAGACTGTTTAAAGAATTTGAACAGTGTTGCAAACAATCAGAAAATCTGCCGTCTAGCATTTTTAGCTATTTACTTTTAGCCATTACCTTACCTGATATTTAGACCTTCAACTGTTAGCACAAGACTTTATTAAGTAAGTTTCTTTTTGGCTTCTTTTCTTTTTTAATACATATATTAAAAATATATGTATTAAAAAAGAAATACATATTAAATGAATACATGGTTGAAATGAGTATCATCAATGAATGGTTAATTACAGATTAATTCATCTTATCTCAGAGTTCTCACAAAAAGTTAAAAGTAAAATGTAAAAAGTTCACACTACAGTGATATTATATCATGAAAATATGGCACTTAAGTAGAAACATACGTTGGTTATTTTCTCAGCCTATAATAAAACCATCATAATTATAGTTAGCAAATATACCCAAACTTGCTTCTCATTAGAGATGCTGTCGTGGCTCAGCTAGGTTCTGTTTACATGTGATGTTGCCATATATGGTCCCACGTCCTTTAATATCATCCAGAAACACTTCTGTTGTGTTGTGAATGGTTTTGCAGCGCGTTTGTGACTTTCTTTTGTTTTGTGAATCTGAAGTGTGTTTGTTAAATGTAGTGCCCATGTTGTTATTTTGATGAAAGTGTTTTCTGTATTTGCAGCGCATTTGTGAATCTGAAGCGCGTTGGGTCTTCTTCGCCACCACAGACATGGGTACCATTAATAAGACAGTGGGTGTCATTGCTAAATTGTCATGAACTTTGTGCACCAGTCTGGTCTTGTTTGAAACTGTGTGAATGTGCTTTCGTTCCACAGTCTGGGTATCTAATCATACTGGCATGTCCAAAGAGTTGAGCGGAATGTTTTTTTAAGACTGGGACTGTTTCAGTCCGGCAGGGTAAATGGCACATTTTGTTTGTTTCATGTTGTTTTGCTCTACTTGTTTTTGCTGAGTTATGTAATCCAATGGCTCTGAGGTCAGTCACCTTCACAATCGCATACAACTGATTCAAGGACAAAAAAACAGGGGCAACGGCACACAAACTTCAAAACACCACAGTGACCCCAGCTCCGTCTCTCATTAGTTATTTTATTCCAGAACAGTGCAAACACAAGTATAAAAGATCTCAATATGAAATTTACATTCACGTATATCACCATTGCAATCAATACATTGCAACCCCAAAAATAGCACATATATTTAAGATCATCAGTAAAATACTTTCTGTTTACTCTACAGAAGGTTTCATACATACAATAATTTCAACCCGTATCAAATATGAAAATATCTAATTCACATGAAAATCTAGTCTATGTTTTAATATATTTTACTGTGCACATTTTATGCATTAATAAAGTCGATCTGGTCGTAATATTTAGAATGGCAGTAAATTAGGCCACTGCAGTTTGCAAATAGAAAATAGAACCATTTTGTCGTGTGGCTACATTTATTTGATCATAAAATCTGAACTAGGCCTACTTGGAGAGAAAATGAAGATTTTGGCTTTAGTATAGCGATCGAACCTTTTGTATAGAAAGATGAAACTGTTAGATCTCTCAGTTGCTGTAGCCCCTTAAGTAGCCTTCACTTCTAGGGTGAATGGAGGTTCTTGGGCCGCGAGAAGTTCAACAAAGCTCAAAGGTTCTGAAAGTGTTGTTCAAACAGTGCATTTACTTCTTACATCCAATTACAAACTTCGAGAGCTTCATCTTGTGCCGCTTCAGCTAAGAATGTTTCACTCAGCAGATTTGAAAGAAAATAAGACTTCTCCAAAACCCATTAGAAGACACCCCAACGTCCCACCCCTAAAGTTTCACAGGAAGTCAAAACTGTGCCCTTGGTGGATCCAGTGCATATGAAACTACATCTTTAAAAACAACATCATAAGTGGAATCAAACACAATATCACAAAATTGTGCTACAATAGAACACTGGAGTTGATATGTTGGTAACGATATGTGTTGGCACAAAAGGAATACACCCACCCCAACAACCCCTGGATAGAAGGCAGTCACCTCAAGAGCCAGAAAAGGCGGCAATGCTACAATACTCCCAAAGCTTTCTCCAACACTTGACAGCACCATGCATGAAGAAGGAAAGCGAACGAGCTGTCGATAAAGGTTTGAATCCAAAAAACACTGTATAAATAAAAAAAGGCCACTCGTCTGGGCTCATGCAGTGCAGCTAAAGCCTTTTTATCGTTTTCTTTGACACGTTTCACCTTTTTTTTTTTTTTGTTCGGTTTTTTGCATTAGTCATGCATTAGAGACACATTGCACTTAGCAAAAAAGAGCAGACAAGGTAGAACTATGGCATGCGAAAAGGGACATGCAGAACGGCATGCTTGAAGCCAACCTCATTCCCTAGGCATACTTGGAGAAATATCAAAGCTATAGTCACATTTCACCAAAAAAATGAAAGGATAAACGAAAAGAAATTATAACAAATATGAGAGACCAACCGATCAGTCCGAATGTTATTTCCTTCTTATTTTAAGGTAGAATCTGCTAATGAGCCTCAGACCATCTGAAAACGATTGGAGGGCCTTTGCGCACTCTGAGAGATCTCGGAAAAGAGTATGGAAGGCTTGTTCGACAGCAACCGCCAGCTTACTGCACCATTTAAATCTCATGCAGGTTTTGATCCTATGTTAGCGCTCCTTGTGCAAGCACAAGCCTAAATCCCCTTTGCCAGCAGCACTTGCAGGATCAGGTTGAACGTTAGCCTACTTAGAAAGTGAAAAAGAACAAACATCAAAACCGAACGAGCTATTTTTAACCTCATCCAAAGTTCTGCTCATTTTTTTTTAAAATCCCCAGCGGATGATGAAGTTCCTTACAGCCACGTTCGTGGTTCATGAGCAAGCTAAGCTACCATATCAACAGGCAAATCTGAGATTTTGAATGTGAACGTGTGGAGAACACCATCCGTGGGTGGAAGCGTATCTCATAGGCAATTGTGTTTATGCTGGACAGGAAATGTCCGTCTCATTGAGAGGGCAAAGGGCAGCAGGAAGTGAACGCTGACGTC
Source organism: Crenuchus spilurus (assembly GCA_036984385.1). Classification (NCBI taxonomy): domain Eukaryota; kingdom Metazoa; phylum Chordata; class Actinopteri; order Characiformes; family Crenuchidae; genus Crenuchus; species Crenuchus spilurus. Next base: position 31,422 of record BRDA01013371.1, on the reverse strand, counting down.
GAGAATGTTCCCTCAATGAGTGTCCGTGCGTAAGCATTCGCAACTGCAGAGGGACCGAGCCCAAGCCTTAACCAAGCTAAATGACTGTAAATGATAGCAAAGCTGACCACTTTGATTTGCCAGCTGGTAACAGTAACAATAATCATAACAAAACAAATTTGGCCTCTGAATACACTGTATCATCACTGTTCAGTCTGGTTTTGGCAAAGTCACTCCAAAAAGGCAACAACTGCAGACAAATACTTTGAAGATTACAAGTCAGAGATTCTGTTTACTGTACATCAGCACAGGCAAGTGTTTATGCCTCACATCTTCATATATTTCTGAACAGAAGCAACAAATATATCCTTTATGTATCCTACCACGTCATTGCGTTGACTGGTTTCAAGAGCAACAGATTTTCACAAATTCTCTCACTGCCAGTTATTCTCGCTGTCTTCTGCATACAACTTCACTCATATGCACACACATAAACGCAAACACACACTTGCGCGCACACACGTGCAAACGCACACATAGAAAAATGTAAAATACAGCGCTGTTTTTGTTTCTAAGTGTACACATGCACACACACATGCTCCGAATGGTTGATGCCGTGGCATTAATTCTCTAGCATTACTGAACATCTTCACATACAAATAAACCCACATACACACACACACACACACACACACACACACACACACACACAGAGGAGTGTGTGACTCCTCTGTTGGTGTGAAGCTGCCATTACTGTAGAACACATGCTCCGGTTTAGGAGCCCCTGAAATCTAACTGGACTGAGGAAGACTCATTAAAACACACACACACACACTCGCACACACATATACAACATGCGCACAAGCGCACAAATGTACACACACGAAAAGACAAAACTGCTCGTAATGTTTGTGTGTGTGTTAGGGGGAGGGAGGGTAACTCTCTGAGGTCTGAAGTTCTCTCTCCTCTCTTTGTAAACATCATAAACGTCATGCCGTGGAGAGCCTTCTTGCTGCTTCCTTAAGCCACGCCCTTTCCAGTATCTACCCTCTCCTCTCCTTCCATTTCTCCCTCTTCCTTTTCTCTGACCTTCCTTCCTCCCCTCTCCCCTCCTCCTTGATTTGCAAATAGGTTGGTTGCCAGAGAAACCATCTCCTTGTCAGTCACACCTCCTTCTCCATGTCCACAGACACAGAGGGCAGGTACAGAATGCTGTTGTTGGAGGGGGCAGGGCCAGGGCCCATGTTGGGTGCTTTTACGCCGTAGCTGCTCACGGTGGGGGCGGGGCTCAGCTTGGTCCGGATGCAAGGGCTTGTCTGGCGCTCCAGGCTTTTGGAGCGGCTCAGGAGACCAGCCTCCTGAGACCGGCCCTCCAGAAAGTAGGTGAGCATTTGACCTTTGCCTTTCACACTGACCTGGCCACGGCAAAGGAAGCGGTAATGACCAGAGAGGAGGCGGAAGACGTCTTCTGTCACCTGCCACAACACGAGCAGAACAATATGGACAGTCTGTGAGGCCATGTTTGTTATGGTTTCCTTGTGCATGTGTGTGAAATATCCTAGTTCAGATGTTTAAAGGAGAGAAAGTCTGACTATTGAAGACAATGCAAAAAAGTGTGTTTTTTTTTTTTTTTTTTTTTTAAACCTACATACAGACGATTATTGCAGAAGAATAATCTCACTCTGGAAAAGTTTAGTAAAAAGTAACTTTCAACCTTCAAAAAAATAAAGAAAGAAAAAATCCTGACTAAGAAATAATTATTTCCCATAAAATGACCTGTTCCACAATTATTGGCACCCTTAACAATTTCTTTGAAATAAATGTATTTGAACCAGTTTTGTCATTTCTACTGTAGTTTATAAAGTGGATCAAAGTATCTAGGAACCTTTAATTAGTAATTAATAATTTATTGTTTCCCTGGGGTATAAAAATGGCATCACACAATTGCCTATTTCTTTTACTCACTCTTAAACATGGGAAAGACAAGAGAAGACACTATTCAAGTAAGGCAGATGTGTGCTGACCTTCATAAATCATGTAATGGCTACAAGAAAATAGCCACTCACCCGCAGATGCCCTTATCTACAGTCAGAGCAATCATCAAAACGTTCAAAACACCGGGAACTGTGACAAACAAGCCTGGAAGGGGGCGCAAGTGTATCTTGCCACCACGCGCAGTGAGAAGGAGGGTAAGAGAAGTAAAAAGTTCTCCAAATCTCACTGTAAGAAAATTGAATCAAATGGTAGCATCTTGGGGTTACGAGGTCTCCCAAGGCGCTATTTACATGCCAATAAGCTGTTTGGGAGGCATGCATGGATAAAGCCTTTTCTGAGTTATACTCATAAGCGTAAAAGGGTGGAGTTTGCCAAGTGGTACTGGGATTTTAATTGGGACCGCGTGCTTTGGTCAGATGAGACCAAAATAGAGCTTTTTGGCAACTAACACTGTAAGCGTAATACCAAGAATGAGTACGCAAAAAAACACTTCATGCCCACTGTTAAGTATGGGGGAGGATTGGTGATGCTGTGGGCCTGTTTCTACTCCAAAGGATCTGGGAACCTTGTAAGGATACATGGGACCATCTCTTTAAAATATCTGGACATTTTGAATCAGAATCTGGAGGCCTCTGCCCGAAAGCTGAAGATGGGTCATCACTTTCAGCAAGTTAATGACCTTAAACGTGGCCAAAATCTACTCAAAAATGGTTCACAAGGTACAAAATCAAGCTCCTATTATGGCCAACTCAGTCCCCAGACCTCAACCCAATAGAAAACCTGTGGGCTGAGCTGAAGAGGAGAGTGCATAGGAAAAGACCCAGGACTCTGGACGATTTAGAGAGGTTGTGCAAAGAGGAATGGTCGAAGATGCCTCTTTCTGTATTCTCCCATCTTGTGAAGAGTTATAGGAGAAGATTAAGTGCTGTCTTGTTGGCAAAATGAGGTTGTACAAAGTACTAAAACCAGGGGTGCCAATAATTGTGCCACACATGTTTTCATTCAAAAGATTTATTTCTTAATGTGTGATTTTTTTTCCCACCAAATAAAGACATTTTGAATGAAAGCTTAGATTTTTCTCTTTTTTTGCATATGACATATTGTTGTCCTATATTATTTTTCTTAAAAAAAGAATTTATTAGAAGCCAAAGAACACTTCTTAACCAGGGGTGCCAATAATTATGGAGGGCACTGTAGTTTATACTTAATATTCATGCAGAAGTACATCCATATTGTCACTGTCATGTCAAATACTTGTTTAATATCACTAGTGCATCTCAAAAACACATTTTACATATTCATTACATGTAAATTTGAAGCTGTTTTTTTGTTATAATTTTTTGTGATGACATTTATTCTCAAAATAAAATATTCAAATAATTATTAATAATTTGATCTACTAATTCATAAATAATTAGAGATTCTTTATTTCTGATGTCCAAACCACAGTGATCAACAATAAAACAAAAAAGACTTGACATATGTCACTTTACATGCAATAAATATGACAGTTTAGCTTTTTAAATTAAATTATGAACATCAATTAATTTTTCACAATATTCAATTTTTTTCTGCTTTATTTGCATTGCAATGTAAATATTTGATGAATGGACCAATAGAAAGGGTCCTAAATGTTCTGCATTAGTGGTGCATCATTACCTGGATCAGTTGTGTTAGATTAGGGGTGGAGCTTTGCAGAGTGGTAGAGCTCCAGGACCATTGGACACCATGGTCTACATTTAGAATACAATAATATTAGCATATTCCTTCTCCTATAAAGTAACCATTTCAGGCATACAATGTGTTGCTATGAAAGTAACAATATACTGAAAATCGGTGCCCATTTATGGTTCTGGAGGCCTACCACTCTGCAGAGTTTAACACCAACCTTAATTTAACACACCTGATCCAGGTAATGAAGGCTTTCAGCTTCATCGGAATATCAGAGTCAGGTGTGTTGGATCTGAACTTTCTATTGATCTAATCATCATGAAATGTGAGACACATATAAGTCATAACCTTATAAGGTATTAAAACAAGCATACACATATGATATACATTATAGGGAGTGTGTGGCTACTTTGACAATGCTACTTACCTTTAAAATGTAATAGTAGTGTCGGACTGTGTTGTATTAGATATATATTAAAAGCCTTTGTGATTTACCTGAATCTTGCCCTGTACTCCAGTGCTGTCCATCCTGCTGGCTACATTGACTGTATTTCCCCAGATGTCATATTGAGGCCTACGAGCACCGATCACGCCTGCAACCACCGGACCTACATTTATTCCTGAACAGTCAGTCAAAAACATGAAGTCAATCAACACCACCGTCCATATTTTGTCGGAAGTTCTATTTGTCAACACTTGTGTATCTGCCAAAGTGCTAAGCTGGCCAAGCACAATGTGTAAGAGCCTCAGGACATCCTAACAATATCTACAGGATACACAGCACAATACACACACTCGCACTCTGACGTGTTTCCTCCACTCAGAGCTTCCAAATCCACTCAGAAATACACATAAATATTTATGACCCTTGAGTTTCACACACATACGCTCAATAATTCATTCATTGCTTATTCCGATGTGTCAGTTCACTCACCCACTCGAAGCACAAAGTCATTGTATGACTGATAGTTTATCGCATCCAGAACGTCAAACATCTCTATGGCAAAGTCGGCCACTGTGCATAAGTGTGCTGAGATAGACTTCTTGGGCTTTAGGAAGAAGATGAGAACAATATGTTATATTACATAGAAACAGCTAGTTTGATTCATAACAGCTCAACTTTCATTATTCAAAGCAAATAAGATGCTCTACAATTAGAGGTTTAATGCAAGTGTGTGTGTGCTGGGTGGTTCTTGTGCCACTTTTGTTTAAAAGGAAAATGATAAAGTAGTGAAATTCTTTTCAGGATGTTGCTCTTTTCTTCTGGGATGTGTTCTCACATGTAATACAGTCATTCTCACACACACACACACGTGCAATCTCAGTTTACCTTGGATCCAGTAGTGGGAACAAGGCCCACTGCTGCCATGTAAGTGCTGCCAATGGTTTTGATCTTCTCAATATCCCTATAGCACTCCTTATCCAACAGCTAGAGAGAGCAAGAGGCCGAGAGACACAGAGAAAGAACTAAGCAGCAGCACAAAAATGGTCAAAATAAATCAAAGCCCTGCAGTGCGAGATTATACCAACTGGCACAGCAAGAAGTCAATTTTTAATACACGAACTTGATGAACTAGGGGGAAATACATTCTGAACTACCAGGCGCCTGGCAATTCAAATAAGATATTGGAGGGAATGCAAGAGCATCTCACCGCATCAAAGTCTGCAATGATCTCGTTGAGCAGCCGCAGGCATTCCACACCCATGTTATTCCCATCTAGTTCGATGTAGAAGTCGTTAAAGTTTGGGATGGAGGCGAACAGGACACCCACCTGAGAGTAAGACTGATAGTACAGGTCCTGGAATAGGTGGAGAACAGAATATCAGTGTCTACAGGTTAGATATCACAGACCTTCAAATTTCATTGGCTAGTTAGGTAACTTTCACTCGAACCTACATTCACTTTTTATCAAGTACGCCTGCAATACCATGGAGGTGTACATTTACAGTTGCTGCCTGCATCATTTTGCTGGTGGACTATTCTCAATCTAACAGCAAAGCTAAAGACACACACACACTAAACCTACAGTTCCTTCACACTTCCAATGTCACTGATGTGCTGAAAGTCATCTGCCATCAAAATAATATCTGGTCAGTAGTGGTGCTATGGTAACAAAAGGTGGACAACCATCAGTCATTGTATAGCTACAAAGTATCTACAACTCAGTACAATAGTGTTGAGTTGTATTAAACAGTCAGTGTACAGTCCAGTATATTCACATGGCTGAACTGCCCTGCCTGGACTGAGAGGCTGAGTTAATTAATGTTTGTGTCAACGTACATATTCATCCATCCATTCACCCATCCATTTATGTACGTATCTATCTCTCCATCTATCCATCCATCCATCCATTCATCCATTCAATTCTGTACGTATGTAATTATCTATTTATTTATCTGTCTTTGTCTGTATGTCTATCCACTCCCTGGATTTTATCTTCTTTAGTGTTCCTTTGGTGTGTACTGAGCTCGGGAAAAGGGCGTTTTCTTTTTCTGGTCCCTCTACTTGGAATATGCTTCAGCGGGATCTGAAGTTGTCCAGTTGGGTTACACTTGGGGAGTTTAAAGCTATGTTGAAAGGTTTGGAGAACACATTTATAGGTACTTGCACTTGTTTTTAATGATTTGCATGTATGTATGTATGTTACTTTTTATATATTACATCAAAACTGTATGTTACTGTCTGGTGGAACAGGTCTCTCTTGTAAATGAGATGCTGAATCTCAAGAGATTTTCCTGTATAAATAAAGGATTAATAAAAGAAATAATAATAATGTATGTATGCATGCATCCATCTGTTAAAGCAATTATGGCAGGTATGTGGTGTTATGGAGCAGAAAATGGCATAATGACAGGTGCAGTCATGGCAGTGAGTATCAGACTTGTATTATTGTAGTAAAGAGTCTTCTTTGAACATTGAGCACCATTACTCAGAAATAATATCAGTGGGATTCAGTCAGTTTGGGTGTAGAGAGCAAAATCTATCCAACAATCATGTGAATGTGGGTGAATGTATTGCGTGTGGCAAGATAATGATTTTGTTTATGTTTACAAAATAATTCCACACTTAGGAGCTTGCTTCCTGGGTAAGAGGTTCCAGGATGTTTAGTTACATCACTTCCTGGGAAGGAGTTTAGACACTAACAGAAGCTGGAACAGGGTTTGTACTAAGCCTTCAACCCAGTTTAATTAGTGCAGAAAGGACATAGTCACCCTGCATGTTGAGTACTGTGTCATGCGACCAATAAAGAGGCATAGTACAGTAGCACAGCAAACAGTGGACTAACCTCAAACTTAATCAATTTACACAGCCAACACTTTCAATGGTTCATGTTAACCTTTCACCTAATAACAGGAGCAATGCAACAGTGCCGTGAAGTGGAGACACTGGGAACTTCAGGTTAAAATCACATGCAAGTAAAAAGAGCAGTGTTCCTCACAGACCTGAGGGTCTTTCACAAAGCAGGATTTTACAGCACAGTGGATAAGTATGTTTCAAAGCCAAGCACTGTTTACAAAGAACACTTCTAAGAAGGACTTCAATACAAAATGGGTCAAAGCTGAACCATTTGGTAGAGCACACTTGAGTCACTATATATTACTGAATGTGATTGTGTCATCTCTACCAATCGGTAGAGTATGTTAGGCTAAAAAATATCCACTAGAGGTCACTAGAAGTGCAACATTTTCTTGTCTGAATGCAAACCAGCAATGCTTCATAACCACATCACAATGAATAAACTGGATCAAATACTAAACAATTAGTGCTGTTGCACCATCACACAGTTGTTTAAAATGTGAACAAAATTAGGATATTATTGCAGTTTTTGTGTTTATAGTTTGTGTTCTGATTTTTCCATAAAGTGCCATCGAATTGTATGTTTAAAGTTTACATTTAAAACCACTGTGGGATCTTTAAAAAAGAAAACACTGGTGAATGCTAGTATTTGTACATCTAATGTAAATGACTTTGAACTGAGCACAGGCAGAAGAGCATGATGACACTAGTGAAGGGTTTCTGTAGAGTGTGGACTCACCATGTTGCGCGGGTTGGACAGGAGAAAGTGCTGAGCCACATGGGCAGGAAGCAAATTAAACAGAATCCTTTTATTGTCCAGTTTTACTCTCTCCATGTCATCTCTTTCCTCTGCAGCCTGAAAAGCCCAAACATATGCAAACGTGCACACAAAATTCACAGTTACCGTAAGGAAATGCATAACTACTGTACTATTGTCAGCCCGTTTTCCAAGTTTTCCCTTTTTAAAGGCTTATTTATCTGCAGTTTACAATTACTGTAAATAAACAGAAAACGTCTATTTTACAATAAGCTGAACTGTTTGGCCTCATGTGGATACAATGCTTTTGGCCACAAGGGGGCAATAAGGGACTGCGAGAAGCATCAGCATCTTAGGTTCTGCAGCTTCAGACCCCCGTCATTTGTGTCATTCCTAAGTACTTAGGAAAAGAGTTGAGGCAGGTATATTAGACAGAACACTGTAATTTTATTATGCTTATGTGTTAATCCTCCCTTAATTTCTGGCTACACCACTGATAATCAAAAGCGCTGCTCAACACCACTAATGTAGTGATTATTAATGCTTACTGAAGTGTTATTTAACATAGAAAATCAGTCAAGCTGCATCTGTGCTGTGATAACCAATCAAGAGTAACCATTTGGAATTGCCATCAAATATTTCAGGGGGTTCAAAGCTGAACCCCCCATGGTTATGCCTCTGGTAATCATCAGTGCACTGAACACATTCGTTCAGTCGTGTACACATACCTGAGTGGACCAGAGGTAGTCCAGTCTGAGTGTGAGGTCCAGCTGTCTGCAGTGGAGAATCAGTGCTCCAGAGAAAAGGAGCATCGCCAGGACAGGATCATACCCATGAGTGTGAAAGAACCCACCTCTACACACACACACACACACACACACATTTTTACTAATTCTGACACAATTCTTAAAATATTTTATACATTTTAAACATTATATACTTATACTGAAAGTCCTGTTAGCTTATTTACTCAAATGACGTTAATCCTAATGAGGATCTGGTGATGAAATGTGGATTAAATACCTCAGTCTGTGTGAAAAAGATTGACGTATGATTACAGTGCAGATAAACTGGTGTTAATTTCTGACGACTAATATCTGTGGCTGTAGGAGTGGAGGCCGGCGCCCATCTGCAGTGCCGCTGCCGCTTGCCACTGCAGTGAGACATTAAAGCCCTGTTGTCCTCATGAATACAGCACAGGACCTTGGATATTTCACCCTGAGAATTGTGCAGTGATCTGTGTATAATGTATCAGTGCAAAGTACAGGAGGAAGTGCTCATAGTGTGAATGTACTGGAAAACAAACTCCATTCAAAAGATGCAACTGCATGCTGGACAATTTCAGCACGTTTTAACATCAGTCTTTTTCACACAGAAGTATAATGTAGTGTATATTCATGTAATTTTTGGACTATTTATATTGTTCAATCACAAAATGTTCATACAGTATAAAATAGCTGTTTCCACATGATTGGCTTTGACGACAGCAACACTATATCTGATGACCGTCATTATCCTGATTTGAATTTAATGGCAGCGAATGTTTCACTGCTATGATTTCATCTCTATATATCAATTATTATTAGCTTTGGTGCTGCCATCTGTTTCACTTTGATGTTTAAATCAAAGTAATGTGATTTGTTTAGTCGTTTTAATTATACAGAGTTTCTCCTGATTTGTGTACATAACAGATACGTTTGTTTAAATGAGCTTTAGTGATGCTGTCGTGGTCCGCTCAGGCAGGACCGCTTACCCCACAGCCTGCCGGTAGCCGCTGGTCTCCATGACGACGGTGTGGAGGATGTTGAGGAGAAGCAGCAGAAGGATCTTCGGTAATGATGATACGCGCAGGTAGAGGGCCACAGAGAGCGAGGCCATCACACACGATAAAAACACGTACGGAGTGTATTTACACACACTTGCCCCGGCTGCGGTGTTGTTCACTATGACTACTGTTATAATGGACATGCTGGAATTCCCCTCCCAAGACCACGGCATACACGCCACCTGTACACACACATCCACATAACCATCTGTGAGACTTCCAATAAAATATCAAATATATTAATCAAAGCAGATATACAGACATTGGCTTATTAGTTTGACAGGTAAGTCAGTAATTGTGGATTAAAAAAAAAGTTGTGATGCTTTTTTAAACAGAAATGTAGAATAAAGACAGAGCGGTGGGTGGATGGATGGATAGATAGATACACAATGAGACTTATTCTATCAAAGTCTGATTTCTGTTTTACTTTCAAACATTAAATTTATAACTTGGATCTTTTTTGTTCGTTTGACAAGATGTTCATTTTGTGCAAATAAAAGCTTTAAATGACAATTATTTTATTCAGAATTTGGAAGAAATGTTGTTAGTTGTTTATAGAAAAAAATAATGTTTGTACTCAATGCAAATGCAATTTTTTTATCAGTGATCTCCAGTCACTCAACCAACAGCAGCACTGATTTAATGTAATGAAGTACTGATGAGCTAAACTGTATCTACCAACAGTAGCCTCCAAATTCCCCACATCTCAATCTGAGCATCTGTAGGATGAGCTGGTGTTACGATTCATGAGAGCTCACTTCAAAACTTAGAGGGCTTAAATGACCTGCTGCTGTCTAGATGGCAAATAGCACAGGACACCTTCAGAGGTCTCCACAAACAGTATATTTGCTGTATTAAAAGATTGGTTTTAATGTTATGGCTGATTGTTATGTGTGTATTTCTTGGTGTTACAGTTTTAATGGCCAAACAAACAAATATGTATGTATGTATGTATGTATGTATGTATAATATATGATATAAATATTCATTTATCTGTTTCCACACCTCTCCTCATGACAGTCCAGTTATTAACATAATAACATTTACATTAACATAAGAACATCCGAAACCAAACTTTTTCTTTCATACAACATAGCTACTTTTTTCACTGTTTTTATGTTTGTATTTATTCTAATAATATATGGAGTTTTTAAAAGAACAGACACACCTACTGCTAAGATATGTGGCTTAAAATCATAATGTAGAAGAATTTAATACAAATAAATAAATAATAAAGCTTAATCAATTATTGATTTCATTGTATGTTTAAGTGTAACTAAACATGATAAAAATTAGAATATTGTGAAAAATGTAACTGTTGTTCACAATTTAATACAAAAAGTAAAAACACTATTATATTAATAACACATACAACTGTATATTTCAAGTCTTTTTTCACTGTTGGTCAGGTTGACTTATATTGTTAGAATAATAATAAAAAGGATCAGAATATTTCATTTGGAGTTTATTAATATACAAATAAAATTAGAATTAAAACAAAATTTTAAATTAGATAAAACTTTTTGCCAGTGTGATAGCACACAAAGGAATTTTACCTCCACATGTAACCCATCCGTGCAGTGAAACACACACACTAGTGAACACATTAGGCTGTGAGAACGTGTGCCTGAAGTGGTGGGCAGCCCTATCCACGGCACCCAGGGAGCAGTTGGGGGTTAGGTGCCTTGCTCAAGGGCACTTCAGTCATGTCCTGTCTGGGGATCATACCAGCGACCTTCCGGTCACAAGACCAGATCTCTAACCAATTTACATGTAAAATATATGACAGATTACGTTTTTTAATTAAATGATCAATTCAAACTTTTTCATGATATTCTCATTTTTAGAGATTTATTAGTAATGTCGACATCTCACCCAAATGTAACCTCACAAACTAAATGGAAATCTTCTGAGTCGTTCAAGTGAAAAAAATCTACAAAATGCCCCTGCAATGTTTTCATGTTTTTCTGTCAAAGTGAATAACACAGAGTAGATGCACACACACACACACACACACACACACACACAAACAAACATACACGCACCCACATACACACACTCACCACACACCCCTGGGTCACAGAATACGTCAGCAGCACCAGAAAGCCGCACAGAACTGTTCTGATCTGCAGAGTGAGACAATCAGGGGAACACTAGAGAGAGACAAAGAGGAGACCCATTAACATTAAAAATGCATCTGATCAGCCAACATGTAAGAACTAAAGCACACCTAGTCAAGTGGCACAAAACACTAAATCTGTGTGGTCAGGAGATTATATTGTGCAGTGGTCTGGGTGTGTTAGTGTGCGTTACCTGCACATGAGTGATGTGAAGGTACATTACACTCGCCATATGAAAACAGATACAAAGAACCAGAAGAATCACAATCACCAGACCTCTATAGACACAGGGAGAGAAAAGAACATGCAGATGTACTTCCTGTAAATTGTGTTTATATGCAAAAGTGCTGTGTGTGTGTGTGTGTGTGTGTGTGTGTGTGTGTGTGTGTGTGTGTGTGTGTGTGTGTGTGTGTGTGTGTGTGTGTGTGTGTGTTACATACTGAGGGATGATGAAAAAGTAGACCAGAGCAAATAGTGATGAAAGGACCAGAGAGATCACCACAGCACTGATAAAGCCATCATCATATACCTGCTGATACTGAGAGAGAGACATAGAAGGAGAGATCATTTCAATTTAGTTTACACATGAACCTTCAGAAATGTACTGACTGTATTCAACTTCATAGATATTACTTCACATTAGTCCTGGCCCTCATCATTTGGTTCATCTGCTGCATAGATTGACAGCACTTGAGCGGACTGCTCACGGTTGCAAGATGTAAGCCACAAATCAGCCAAATGTAGGTAAAACTGTTATATCTCTGCCAGAAGTGGACCACATCTGTTATGGTACATGTGGTCCAAATGTGTATTTTCAATATAAGGGCCACATTTGGCTCACATGCAGTTTGCCAGTGCTGACAGTGGGCCAGCAGTGCCATTTCTCAGCCCACATCCATATGCTATCTGGGCAGGGTTGCGGTTAGTCCCCTAGACCTCACTGGGGGCATTACCTTAGCCTAACTCAGCCCAGGACAGGGCAAAAATTCATCACTGGGTGCACACAAACACACACATACACACACACACTAACAGCAGAAAAATTTAGAGTACCTAGTTAACCTGATTTCCATGTTTTTGGACTGTGGGAGGAAATCAGAGACCCTGGAGGAAACCCGCCAACATGGGGAGAACATGGAAACTCCACCCAGATGGTACTTTGAGTTATATCAACATAAATGATTTCTGTATCACATTTGCCAGTATAAGCAGTATGCACTTAAAACATAAATAAATAACCAAAAACCTGCAAGTTGCACAAACTGAGTTTATGAACTTTTACCATATTAAGGCAGCCTGATTTATTTAAACTTCAGGTTTGCAGTGTTTCCCTGCTGTTGTAATGACTCTTCCTTATGAAGGAGTGTGTGGTATAGAGAATGAAATGGCTGATTTATGGTCTTAGTGAATCCTTCCACACTCTGCCTGCAGCCCACCAGCAGCCCACTGACTGACGCATTCTCTTCATTAGTGCAGAACACTAGAGTCCGCATCACTGATACACACACACACACACACACACACACACAGTGGCATTACAGGCTACTGCCACTGAGGCTGGGGAAAACCATAGCTGCCTACTGCCAGTCTGTGTGTGTGTGTGTGTGTGTGTGTGTGTGTGTGTGTGTATGTGTGTGGGCACGCTCAGACATTCCTGAATCGTTACTGTCGCCCTCATTCTGTTAAGGTGGGTGGATCCCTTACGCCAACAGGGGGGTGTGAAAAAGAGAGGAACACACACAAAGAGAGAGAGAGAGAGAATTGAGGACGAGAGAGAGAGTGATAGGACAGTGAGAGAGAGAATGAGGGAGGGGAATAAATGTGGGGTGAGAGGTGGATGAAAGTGAGAAGAGACAGGGAGTCACGAAGCACAAGAGAACAATGTGGGGGATGCAACGTGTGTGTGTGTGTGTGTGTGGGTTTATAAGTCTGCTCCTTTTTTCCCTGTTTCTAGGTCTATTCCCTTTAATTCCCACTCTTAGTCCCTCAATGCAATGCAGAAGTTTGTGACGTGAGAATGAGTTTGTATACATCATAACTCATTTAAAATGTATTACTAATAGAGAAAAGGTATTTTATATAATAATATTAATATTTTTAACTAAAAGTCTTGTCATTTTCCAATTTTTACAGATCAAAACAAATGAAAAAGTGCAGACTTCAGCAGCAGGTACTTTGGTACAGAAGGCAAATGTAATTTATGAGATAATTAATTATATAATTCACAAAATTCACTTTAAGTAGCTGGGTTCATTAGCCTAATGTGGATGTTATTATGCATTTCACTTATTTATGTATACCAGTCAAAAGTTTTAGAACACTTTTAGTACATTTCTGGTGCACCTAGTTGGTCAGGGGTTCATCCTGCATCAAGATAGTGACCCAAAACATAAGTCCAAGCTCTGCCAGAACTACCTCAGGAAAAAACAACAAGATGGTCAGCTTGAAAACATGGAGTGGAGCACAGTCTCCAGACTTAAACCCCATCCAGCTGATTTGGGATGAAGTGAAAAGCAAAGCAAACCTACAAGAGCCAACATTTATGTGATGTTCTGCAGCAGATTTGTGAAGAACTGTCTGAAGAATGTTTGATGTCTATTGTAGAAAGAATGTCACGAGTGTGTTCAGCTGTTATATCTGACAAAGCTGCTACTTTGTGTCCTTATTCTTTGACATATAACTTTTTTTAACTGTAATGCAAATAGTTACTTTCCCTGGGTGTGTTGTAACGAATGAGAGTTGAAAATATCAAAGTAACTTTTTTGTCTAATGATTAGGCGTGTCAGATCTCGACACTGAGTACCCGTCAACCCTTACAATGAAATTTTTTCATTAATCAATATCAATGAGTGATGAACAAGTTTTTCATTGAATCAATCATTGACTTAATGAGATATTATTTTCATTGAGCAATGGTCCCTTTCATTGATAAACGTAATGTCAATTTTTTTCAATATACAGTTTCTTATTCCTGTGTTTCATCG
>BRDA01013368.1:0-16667 GCA_036984385.1 Crenuchus spilurus | reverse complement strand
ATAATATGATTGCAATTATATTTCTGTATGTGATAAAAACATCTGACAAACACACATAAAAACCAGAGGGCAGCAGATCATGTGAAAATATTTGTCATTCTCAAGACTTCTGGCCATGACTGTACTATTTTCTAGGTTATCTTTTGAAGTGTACATTTAGAGTATTTGAAGCACTGATTTTGCATTGTTGTTTGTCAGGTCACATGTTGTCGTCATCATCATCACTTCATGATGGTAGGCTGCACAGACAAGTCTCTTCTCTCCAGTGCTCTCTGTCTCTCGTTTCTTGTAGCAAGCTAGCACCTGATAATCCAGTGAATGTCTTATCCATCCGTGTTTTTCTTGGTCTTCCACGTCTTCGGACTCCCTCCACAAGTCCAGTCATAACACTTCCTTCAATGCTCTCATGTGCATGCCTCATCACATGACCAAAGTAACGTAACTTGCGGGATTTAACGTGCATCAGTAACACTTTTTGAGTTGTAGCTATCTCATAGACTTGCTCAGTGGTCATCATCTTCATCCATGAGATCTTCAGCAACTTCCTGATGCACTTGTTCTCAAAAGCCTGAATACGTCTTTCTTTCTCTTTCTTCAGTGTCCAGGCTTCACATCCATATGTAGCTACTGGCCAGACCAAGGCTTTCATCAGTCTTAGTTTGGTGTTGGTGCTAATTGACTTGCTTTTCCACATCTTTGTCAATTTGACCATCACCAACATGCCCATGGCCATTCTTGTCTTCACTTCACTGGCACAGTCTGCAGCCTTTGTTACTCTACATCCCAAATAGGAGAAAAAGTCTACTTGCTCCAAAAGTCTTCCTTCCACCGTGATATCTTCAGTGTTAATCACGTTTTGTTTTAGCTGCATTGATCTGCATATTATATATAATATATTCCTTATATTCCTTTGCATCCTTCTCAGTGCGACTCACCAGCTCTTCTAGTTGTTCTTTTGATGTGGCCAATAAGACGATGTCATCTGCATATCTGTGATTATTAATAGTCCCTCCACCAATCCTGAATCCTTCCATAAATCCTTGTAGTGCTTTCCTCATTACTTGTTCTCCTAAGATATTGAATAGACATGGTGAGAGGTTACTCCTCATGCACTGAACCATGCTGATGTGTGATTGACTGTCCTGACTTCTGCACACTGCTGACTGTACAAATCTCTCAGCAGCTGGATCAGGTGTGAGGGGAAACCCATCTCCAGCATGGTTATTTACATTTGTCATATTGTACCATGTTGAACACCTTTGTGAAATCAATAAAACAAATACAATTCCTGGTTCCTTTCTCTTGCTTTCTCCAAGATGATCTGGAGGTTTGTGACCTGATCCTGAGTGCCTCTTCAGCTTGTTCTTGGGCAGTCTCTCCTTCCAGCTTAGACTGCATTCTGTTGTTGTTGTTGTTGTTGTTGTTGTTGTTGTTTAATTATTAAATAGTGTATGACTGAACAAGAAAATACATATTTCCTCTGCTCTAATCTACATTCAGATCATATTACACTCTTATTAAGTCTACTTAAGACCTCTATTATTCATTTACTACTGTATAAGAGCTTTCTGGCAGGCATGGTACGGTAAATTAAAAAAAATTTTTTTTTTTTTGCAGTCTAATTACCACAATTTTAGGGGAAAACTGCAGACCTGACCACTCTGCCCCTTCACTTTCTCTCAGCGCAGCTTTTCTTTAATTCTTTTATTTTGTAATATTCTTATGTAGTTGGTTCAGTTTTTAATGTTTAATTAAACACTTAAATGTATAATCTGTACTATGACTAGGAGTGAGAGAAATGATGCCAAATTGTTTTAATTGAGTAGCATTACTGGAGCAAAAATGCAACTTACTATCATCTTATACCACTTCTACAATGGCCCACTGGCACTAGGTCACAACATAGCATTCAGAGATTGCATCTGGTTTTGTTCACTGAACAACACCCTCTTTGCTGATATCTGTACGTACAGTTAAAAGTGGTGACTGTATCTATGTAAAAGCATATGCATGTTCAGTTCCTACACAGTAAATCTGCCAGTGTTAAATCAACACTATTAGAGTTAAATTAACACTGAGGGTGTCAAAATGTAACACTCTGTGTTAATTTAACTCTAATAGTGTTGATTTAACACTGGCAGATTTACCGTGTAGTCAAATTGATTCCTTTTCCTGATTGTACACAGCTCTATGTTTATAACAGGTGTTGGTCACAGCTGTGTTCCCTCATTCTCCCCTTAGTGTAAATGCAGAGCTCAGGCCATCGTGTCCCCTCCAAAGGATTTAAAATTCTTTCCATTCAGCAGTCACTACTTGTTAGTGAGCCCTTTTGTCACTGGCCATCTCATCTCTTTAAGCAAGACCAGAGGACTGGCCCCCACCTCTCTATGCAGAGGCTGACTTAGTACCCCAGTCCTTATTTGGTGCTCGGCCTAAAGGAGCAGATACCACAAGGCATAACCTGCATATCTCCATATGTGCTCCTCATCTGTTAGCCTCAAAGCTACTGATGTGTAGTGTTTTCACATCCATGTTTTATGAGCCCTGCAGTTTATTTTCCCACTTATTCTTTGGCTGCTTAATGGCCAGTTCCTGAAATGAAGGGTATTGGGTTTCACACGTGACTTCACCCTTTTCAAATATCTAGAGGTGTGGCTCTAACTTTGGCAACAGGCCAAAGTTTCTGTAATGGGAGAAATGATTGTGTGCCAATTTTTTTTTTTTTTCTTTTGCTTTTGACTTGCAGACAGGGAGGGGGCACACATGCCACACTGCTTCGTCATTTGGTACATTGTGACCTCTCCAGATTTGATTTAAATATTTTTTTAAAGGTTTGATTTGATTCAAAGATCATTGTGTGGACAATAGTGATCCTGCAGTCATCTACAGTTAATATTCAGATACTGTTATCCAAACTTTCAGTTATAATAAGTTTAAATATACTTCTCCCAAAGGTTCCAGGCAAATATTCTCAGCAGCAGGCATAACAAATTCTTCCCCTTGAGTGTTTGTCTTCTTGGATTTAGCTATATGACTAGCTAATAAGTATGAGGCTTTCAGTCTTTTCTTTTTTGGTCAAGTAATTTTTCTGTTGAAATACCTTGGTTTTCATCTATCAATCAATAATTTAAAGATAATTGGCAATATATGTAAAACCAATTTTTACAAATTAGTCTAAGGCTTTGTCAAACACTTGGTATTGGATTTAAAATGTTCATGGGTCTAGATCAACAATAATAATAATAATAATAATAATAATAATAGTTACATTATTTTAAATGTTGACTCCATGACCAGATCTTCAGGGTTTTGATTATTTCACAAAATAAATAGTTGCAGATTAGGATCGCTTTAATGGATTCTCATTTAAACTTATGGATTTGATACTTCACATTATATTGAGGATGCCAACCAAATTTGACATAATTTAGTCAACAGGGGATTCTGCAAAATCCAAAAAAACTTTATCTTAGCTACTGAAACATAGCTTGTCCAGAACATTTGAGGTATAAATGCAAAATACAGAAAACCAGTATTTGTAAACTAGATGTCATTGATATTTGTGAAAGATGATTATCTATTCTTATGTAAAAATAATGGAACACTGGTTTCGAATGACATCTTATTAGGACCAATTTACCAGTATATTTATGGCTTAATTTTGTAATTTGGGTAATTTTAGATTTTAATTCCTGTTTAATATAATCACAAAGAGTAATATTTAATCTGATCAATAACTTGCATTACATTAAGTTTCAACTGGAAATGGCTAAACACAGTGGTTCTTTACCTGAAACATTTTAACCAGAATCCTGCTGCGGCTCAGTACTAGAGTCCTCATTAAGAGATCTGAATATTCTGGGTTGAACCTAGACTTGGCTGTTGGGACAAAACTCTTTGCATGCTGGCACAATAGTAATAAAAATTGTTCCCGATAATTGCCATTTGAGACTGTGTTTGTGTTTAGTGATTGTGTTACTGTATGCACATTATCTCTTAAGGGATAGAGAGGGGTAAAACGTTCCAGGTACTGGCTTTTGGTCTGATCTGTGTTACATACCTGTTTGAAGACTTTTTTTTGTCTCTCTCTGTTACTGTATGACTGCCTTGGTTGAAACCAATAAGACTGTAATCCAATCAGTTCCACTGACTGTGAGCCAGGAGTAGAGCCAGATGCCTTGACAATTGAATTGCTGATGTGGATCTTGTATACTTGATCTTTTGGGTTATGCTATGCAGAACACAGTTCATCTTTAATTCATCTTGGTTACTTTTTTAAACACACTACAGGGTTTTTAAAAATGCATTTCAATATAAATATAGATCTCTACCAAATGGTTGAGGTGGAACTTTTTGGTGAAATCAGACATTCACTGTCCATCGTGTCTGATGATGCTTGCTCCAAGGGTAGGAATAGCTGGGGGAAGTTAACACTGTTAAAAATGCATTTTATTTATTAATTTGCATTGCAGGAAGGTCGAGAACAGTATGAACTGGCAGCCACCTCAGAACAAGGGGGGAAAAAATCCAAAGGTAAGCGTAAGAAGGATAAGGATATGGATGAACTCAAAAAGGAAGTAGACTTGGTGAGTTGGCCTGTTGGAAATTAAGTGGAATTAGTGAACGTCAAATATTGTAGAAACAAATTCATTTTTCTGGTGGGTTTTAACATTTATAAACAAAATTTCTTCTAGGATGATCACAAGCTGACCTTGGAAGAGCTCAACAGAAAATATAGCACTGATCTAACGAGGGTAAGCCTGATTTCATTCAAGTAAACACTCAGTCCAAAGTTCAAAATTGAGCTCTACATGTTTGTTGGAGTTTTCAAAGACTCATAAAGTCTGATTCTGTGCCAGTATTACATTACTAGCAGGATATGCATTTGCATTTCTGCATTACTTTTTGTTTTACATGGTGTGGTAAATACTAATGAGTTTAAATACGTTTTCTTTGCCAGGGACTAACTGATGCTTATGCAAAAGAGATCCTTGCACGTGATGGACCCAATGCCCTGACGCCCCCTCCCACGACCCCAGAATGGGTGAAGTTCTGCAAACAGCTCTTTGGTGGATTTTCCACTCTACTGTGGATTGGAGCTTTCCTTTGTTTCCTGGCATATGGAATCCAAGCCGTCTCAGAAGATGAACCAGAAAAGGATAATGTAAGAAAATGTTTTTATTAGAGTGAATGTATGTAATTTAAGTGTCCCTCGTCAGTTCCAGGTTCCTTCATCTTCTGTTTCATTGTCATACAGTTGTACCTGGGCATTGTGCTCGCTGCTGTGGTGATGATCACTGGTTGCTTCTCATACTATCAAGAAGCAAAGAGCTCAAAGATAATGGATTCCTTCAAGAAACTTGTTCCACAGGTATGGAAAACAAGATATCTTTATACCAGGACTCCCTATTTCACTTATGTGCAGTTACTTAATAATATTTCTGGTTTGTTTTATCTAGCAAGCCCTGGTTGTACGTGATGGGGAGAAGATGAGTATAAATGCTGAGGGTGTGGTTGTTGGGGATCTTGTGGAAGTTAAGGGTGGAGACAGAATTCCTGCTGATCTGCGTATCATTTCCGCTCATGGCTGCAAGGTGAGCATATATTTTCCTTTGCAAGAAAAACTGTGATTCCTTTGGGATTACCTGGATTTCTGCATAAATTGGTCATAAATGTGTTCTGAACTCATAAAAATAGACAAACATATTCTAATTAAACTAATACCACACAAAAATAATGTTTTAATGTTTTTTTTTTATTGAACATAACATTCACAGTGCAGGGTGGAAAAAGTATATGAACCTTTAGACTAATGACTTCTCCAAAAGCTATTTGGAGCCAGGAGACGGCTGACCTGTAAACAATCGGTGTGATGTGATTGGAGTTGTTTGTTAAAGCTGCCCTGACCACACACCAATTGAGTTTACTGTTCGCAAGAAGCATTGCCTCATGTGAACCATGCCTCGCACAAAAGAACTCTCAGAAGACATTCAAGAATTGTTGACTTGCATGAAGTTGGAAAGGGTTATAAAAGTATCTCTAAAAGGCTTAATGTTCATGAGACAATAGTAAAACAGATTGTCTACAAATGGACAAATTTCATCTCTGGCACATGCTAATATTTTTGTGATTGATAAATCTACAAGTAAAAAAACATTTGAAAAAGAAAGGAGTTTATGAAATGGCACCATGGAGGAAGCCACTGCTGTCCATAAAAACATTGCTTCATGTTTGAAGTTTGCAAAAGAGCACCTGGATGTTCCACAGGCCTACTGGCAAAATATTATTTCAACAGATTAAACAAAACTTGAGTTCACAATGCTATGTGGAGAGAAAAAAATGTCATAACATACCAACATCAAAACCTTATCCCAAATGGGAAATATGGTGGAGGGGGCATCATGGTTTGGGGCTGATTGCTGTCATCAACGGAAAAATGAATTCTCAAGTTTATCAAGACATTTTGCAGGAAAATGTAAGACCAGCCAACTAAAGCTAACGTTTACAATAGCACTACTGAGGTGCAGAAAATATGTTTCGTCTGCATTGTAGCCATGATAATGTTACATATTACATTTCTTAAATTTCTAATTAAAATGAATCTTACCATTTGACATATCACTAGCTCTAAAGCTGCTATTAGACATCGTGTTCGGGAGTATCAAAGATATGACATCTTACGGCCACCGTAGAGACTCCTTCATGTTTGGAAGGGAGGGGCTGTGGAAAGAGTCTTCAGTTGGTTGCAATATGGAAACTAAACCACTAGATGTCGCTGGAAACTACATACTGTGCCTTTAAATTAGTTTTGGTGGTATTTAGTTTTTAGTTTCTTTTTTGTGACTTGTAAGATCAGAACACATTTAATGACCAAGTTATGCAGAAATCAAAGCAATCCCAATTTCACACAGTTTTTCTAGCAACTGTGTCATTGTTAATAATACACTGCTGAAAAATTGCATGAACACTTTTTAATTAGAGTATAGCATCGTCTCAGTTCAACTTCTGGGATATTGATCTAAGTAGTTAAGTAGCAGGGGTGATTTTTAATCAGTTTCAGCTGTTTTGGTGTTGATAAATTTAAAAACAGGTGTGCTAGAGGCATCAATGGATAACCCCCAAAACAGGAAGGTTCAGTATGTGAAGCTATTGACATTTTGTCTGTCCTCATTTTTTCTGAATGATTATTCACTAGTTTTGCAGCTGGCTTGGATCAGCATCACTCCTAGTTCCATAGTGCGGTACCTGGATGCAGGGGCATAGCACCAAATTCTGGGCCCTATGAACAAGCAGTGACCAGGGCCCTGCCCCCTATTATTAAATATTATTTTTTTAGTATTTAAAGGAAAATAAAATTCCAGACTCTTCAAGGGCCCTCTCTACACTTGGGGCCCTGGTAACTCAGTGCCACTTTTTCCCCCCACTACGACACCCCTGCCTGGATGCAACAGAGGATGCACAGGTTATCCAACTCTTGCAGGATGGCACATCAATAATCTCCCAGCACAGTCTTAAGAGTATGGAGGAGATTCCAGAAGACAGGCAGTTACTCTAGGAGAGCTGGAAAAGGCAGTAAAAGCTTGATAACTCGTCAGCAGGGCCGGTATCTGCTCTTTTGTGCAAGCAACAAGGATGAGCACTGTTGGAGCCGTACAGAATGAATTTCAGCAGGTCACTGGTATAAATGTGTCTGACCAAACAATCAGAAACGGGCTTCATGAGGGTGGCCTGATGGCTCAATTTCCTGTAATGGGTCCCAGGCTCACTGCCCAACACCGTCGAGTTTGATTGGCATTTGCCAAAGAACACCAGAATTGGCCGATCCACCACTAGCGCCCTGTGCTTTTCACAGATGAGAGCAGGTATCACCTGAGCACAGGTGGCAGATGTGACAGAGTCTGGAGACACCATGGAGAACATTTTGCCGCCTGCCACATCATTCAGCACAGCCATATTGGTGGTGGGTCAGTGATGGTCTATCCCTGGAAGGACACACAGACCTCTGTAGTCTAGACAACGGCACCCTGATTGCTATTTGGTATTGGCTCTGAGTATTTCATCCAACTGTCAGAGACAGTTTTCTTTGGGGATGAAAGAAGTGATAGTAGTGACTGCTCTCCACCCATTCACCTGACCCAAGTCCAATAGAACACCTCTGTTTTGAGCTCTATAAACAATAGAACTCTCATTGTTTTGGTCCATCTGATGCCACCAGTTTGCACTTCAGAGAGATCCCCCAAGACACCACCCATTGTCTCATTAACAGCATGCACGGAATATTGTTAAGCACATGAAAGCCATACAAACTACCGATTACCATTTTGACTTGCTGCAGTGGAATTTCAGCTAGCCTGCTGCGTTGTTATTATTATTATTATTATTATTATTATTATTATTATTACATACAAACCGGATTCCAAAAAAGTTGGGACACTAAACAAATTGAAAACATCCATCCATTATCACACCTGCTTAATCCTTATCAGGGTCGTGGTCTTGATTTGGTCTATAGTCCCTGTTCACCTGCTTCTCTCTCTGTCTCTCTCTGCTTGCGTGTGTGCGCATGTCTACCAGTCTGTGATGAGCCATCCATTTACATGCCTCTAAGTTTAACTTTTATCAAAATAATTAAGAATTTCTGCTTATTTTTACTCTAAAATGAGGTATTCTGTGTAAATGAGGTCTATTGACCATACAGTCCAAACATAAGTGTAACATTGGTGTTAATGAATTGGAGTGAAGTTGATTATCAAGGTGTAACACAGAATTGGGTGATAATTTTATATTACACAATTTTAACAGTTTATTAATCTTTAATAATAAATATTTAATTAATGATTCATATTATTTTAATAATAATACCGGTAATAATAATAACAATTTATAGTTATTAGTATATTATTAATAGTAACTAGTAATTCCTAATAAAATATTAATAATAATAATAATAATAATAATAATAATGTTTAAGTAATGTTTAAAATGTATATAATAATTAATATTTATTAATAATCAATAATAATTTAATTTATGTTTTAAGCCTGTACCGCACCAAACCATAAAAATTTATCTGTTTGATCAGGGCCCCCAGACATGACATTGCTTGGGGCCCCAGAACTTCTAAATCGCCCCTCCCCATACCATCAGTGATGCAGGCTTCTGAACGGAGCATTGATAACAACTTGGGTTATCCTTGTCCTCTCTGGTCCGGATGACATGGCGTCCCAGTGTTCCATAAAGAACTTCAAATTGTGACTCATCTGACCACAGAACAGTCTTCCATTTTGCCACACTCCATTTTAAAAGACCCCTGGCCCAGTGAGTTTCAGCTGGCAATGGCGGATGGCACAGTGGATTGTGTTCACTGACGATGCTTTCTGGAAGTATTCCTGAGCCCATTCTGTTAATTCCTTGACAGTGGCATTCCTGTTTGAGGTGCAGTGACGTTTAAGAGCCCGGAGATCACAAGCATCCAGTAGAGTTTTACGGCCTTGACCCTTACGCACAGCGATTGTTCCAGATTCTCTGAATCTTTTGATGATGTTATGCATGGATGATGATGATAACTTAAAAGTCTTTGCTATTTTACGCTGGGTAACACCATTCTGGTATTGCTGCACTATCTTTCTGCGCAACAATGGTGGAATTGGTGATCCTACCATCTTGGCTTCAGAGAGACACTGACACTCTGAGAAGCTCTTTTTATACCCAATCATGTTGTCAATTGACCTAATTAGACCTGTTAATCTTCCAGCTGTTCGTTATATGCTGTTTCCTTTTTCCAGCCACTTATTGCTACTTGTCCCAACTTTTTTGGTATTTGTTGACACTGAAATTTTGAATCAACATATTTCTCCTTTAAAATGTTACATTTACTCAGATTAAACATTTGATCTGTCATCTATGTTCTACTACGAATAAAATATTGATGGTTGCCATCTCCACATCATTGCATTCAGTTTTTATTCACAATTTGTTTAGTGTCCCAACTTTTTTGGAATCCAGTTTGTATAATTTTTTTTTTTTTTGGCTCTGATTTTCAGGGTGTCTTTCGAATTCAACCCTCTGCAGGGTGATATTTTAATTTCCATCAAACAATGTGGCATTCTTTAGTTCCTAACCAACATTACCCAGTTCATAACAGGAAAGATATTCAAATTCAAGTGTTTTCAAAGTGTTCTTTTACTTTTTTTAGTAGTAGTATATTCATCACCATTTGTACTAAGATGTCTGTCAACAATAACTCATTTTTGAAGTCTTCATCCTTTTTAGGTGGATAACTCCTCCTTGACTGGTGAATCTGAGCCCCAGAGTCGTACTCCTGACTTCTCTAATGATAATCCTTTGGAGACCAGGAACATTGCCTTTTTTTCTACCAACTGTGTTGAAGGTAAGCTTTCACAGTTCATCCGACATTCTTGTATTAAATAATTGAGAATAAATGTTCAGTACTCAGTGCCTCTGTATTTTGTTTCTGTAGGTACTGCCAGAGGTATTGTCATCAATACAGGTGACCGAACTGTCATGGGTCGTATTGCTACCCTTGCCTCTGGTCTTGAAGTTGGTCGTACCCCCATTTCTATAGAGATTGAGCACTTCATCCACATTATCACTGGTGTGGCTGTTTTCCTTGGTGTGTCCTTCTTTATTCTCTCCCTGATTCTTGGATACAGCTGGCTAGAAGCAGTCATCTTTCTCATTGGTATCATTGTTGCTAATGTGCCAGAAGGTCTCTTGGCTACCTTAACTGTGAGTATTTTTTAAAGACGTTGTTGACATATTGTAGATAAGACAGTAAGTGAATTTTTCAAGTTCACATTCTCACCATATCCTCTGTTCTCCGTTTACAGGTGTGTCTGACTTTGACTGCTAAACGAATGGCCAAGAAGAACTGCCTGGTGAAGAATCTTGAAGCTGTAGAGACGCTTGGTTCCACCTCCACCATCTGCTCAGACAAGACAGGAACCCTGACCCAGAACCGTATGACTGTGGCTCACATGTGGTTTGACAACCAGATCCATGAAGCCGATACCACAGAGAACCAGAGTGGAAACTCTTTTGACAGAAGTTCTGCCACTTGGGCTGGCCTGGCTCGAATTGCTGGCTTGTGTAATCGTGCCGTCTTCCTTGCTGATCAAGACAACGTTCCGATTCTCAAGGTACATCTTCACACTCTACTCACAAAGTGAGGGATATTTGGCTTTCAGGTGAAATTTTTGGATGAAACTAAAAGCACTCTAAACTTTACAGATGAACTTAATGTGACCTTTAAGCTTTTGAATGAACATGTCCAATTTTTTCAGTACTTTTTGGACAACTTGCCTCTCTAACAAGGAGCTTAACAGCAAAACTCACAACAGCTGATCACTGAAGCAACTAATACATTTCCTGGTTCAGTTAGAATTGGTATTTAAACTCCTCATCATCATGCTGTTCACATTTTGACATCATGACACCAAGACAACACCTAACAATCAACAGTACCTCACCATTGTGAAGCTTTAAACAGGATGTTCTCAGACAGAAGTGACCACTGAGCTTAGAGTGTCACAGAGTGTCATCAGCAGGTTGTAACAGAGATACAGATACACTGGAAGAGTCACAGAAAGGCATAGAAGTGGATGTCTTTTGGCCACATCCCACAATGATGACCACTTCATTGTAAACAGTGCCCTTTGGAACCGAAAGATGAATGCCGCACAACTCCAGGCACATTTAAAGGAGGTGAGAGGCACTGTTATATGCCCCTTCTAGATGTTTAGACCTAGGGTAAAAAGGGGGTGGTAGCACGCAAATATGTGTTGGGGAGGACACGACAGACAGGCACAAATGATGTTAAAATAAAGGTTTTTACTGGTATGGTTTCCTATACCAGAATGCAACACCAAGTAAATAGACAGATGTACACATAACTGAAGTAAAACATTTAAGGGCAACCACAAATGGAGTGAACAGTGTCAAAGAAAAGTAAAAGAACAAAAAGGGGACTAACCTACCTGTCACCGAACTAACCTAACCAAAAGTACACATGTGGTACTTGCCCCTATGCTAATGTGTATAAGAGAAAGTGTCCCAATCCCAAGCCATCTACCCAGTGTAGTGCCCTTAACTGAGAGAGTGTGTACAGCTTAAGTGTAACTAAACAATGAAAATATACTCAGTAAAGAAATGTACACAAAACGGCAACTCTGAGGTATCACTACTATAAGAAGCAAACCTACATCCTCATCTCAACACGTTTGCTGTCTCAGCACCTCTCGATCTCGATCTCGATGGTAGTGTTGGTGTATGTAGTCCAGTGGTTCTTAACTTCTTAACCTGATGACTCGGTCTCGGGGGTTCGGAGGAGCCTCTGCCACGGAGGTAGACACACTTGTGTAAAGTCATGATGACACGCCATCATGACACGTCATGATGACTTGGCCAAAAACAAATTAATTTTTACATTTTAAAAATTAAGTTATTAGAAATTAAATTCTTTTCATTTGTTAAATTCTTTAAAAAATCCAAATTAATTTTTAATTAGTAAAATGATATAAAAAAAAAAAAATATTTTTTGGGGCTGAAATTCTTTTCATGTTCATGCACGGTGTTGGTTTTGTTCTTTGAGCAAGGTGATGTTCATGCACGGCTCATTTTGTGCACCAGTAAAAAAAAAAAAAAAAAACATATACCTATGTCTTGAATTTGGGGGAAAAAAATCACATTTTATTTATCACTAAAGAAGGGTTCAGTGAATGCGCATATGAAACTGGTGGGTTCGGTGCCTCAAAAAAGTTTAAATACTGATCTAGTCATTACAGAACTGCCCAACACTTTGAATGGTACAGTGTTAAGCTTATACTACTACAATAACATTAATCTAGTCATTGTGGCTCTGCAGGAACAACACGGGCTAATTTCATTTTCATGGATGACAGTGCTCCAACTCATTGAAGTTGAATCATTAGGGAACAGCTGCTGAAGACTGGGGTACCTCAGATGGAGTGTCCTGCACTTTCTCCAGACCTCAATCCCATAGTAAACCTATGGATTCAGTCAAGTCACAATATAGAGACTTGTATCTCGACCCCAAAACCTCAATGACCTGAAGGCCGCCCTTCAAGGAGAGAGGAATGCCATGCCTCAGCAGACAATAAGTCGACTTGTGAACAGCCTGAGATGTCGTCAAGCTGTAATTGATGCTCAAGGGCACATGACATGTTACGGAGACATTGACATTTATGTTGAGGTTTACCAATCCCTGTTGTTGGCTTTTCAATAAATTTTGAGATGAGAAATCACCACTGCATGCTTCTACTTAAATGCCCTACTTTCATGATGTCATCACTGTAGCATGAACTTTTTACATTTTCCATAAATTTCACCTGAAAGTCAAATTTGCATTACTTTCTGTGAGTAGTGTATGTTGAATCACCTCCATCTATGTTGCATTTAGTGACATTTTTCTTTTGTGTGCTACATATGCCAGTTATTACTGCACCTTTCCCAGGTTGTTTACTGACTTGTAAGGCTTGTTTTTATACTAATGTTCCAGTGTAATTTAACTTTGTGATTCATTTGTCATGGATTAGTTATAGCAGTCGAGTTTATTTTTATAAACACCATTATGCAAGTGTTATCTGTGTAGCTAAGTTCAAACTGAAGGATTCTTTTTCTGTTATGATATAAACCTGTAATGATCCAACATCATCTTGCATAATGAACTTTGCATATTTTAAACATTAAAACTCTGGTTTTACTTTGTTATTCGGTGAAACAAACTGCTTATTTCCTCTTTTCTTCAGAGGGATACTGCTGGTGATGCCTCCGAGTCTGCCCTGCTGAAATGTATTGAGCTCTGCTGTGGTTCAGTGAGACATATGAGAGACAAATACACAAAGATTGCTGAGATCCCCTTCAACTCTACCAATAAATACCAGGTAATATGATGTTCACCTTTTGTGTGTTGGGTCTTCCTGTGCACATGTGTTTACTGATGTTTTTTTTTTTTTTTTTCCACTAGCTGTCAATCCACAAGAATCCCAATGAGGGCGAGAGCAAGCACCTTCTAGTAATGAAAGGAGCCCCTGAGAGGATCCTGGACCGGTGCACTACGATCATGCTTCAAGGAAAAGAACAACCCCTGGATGATGAGATGAAGGATGCTTTCCAGAATGCTTATTTAGAGTTGGGTGGTCTGGGAGAGAGAGTGCTGGGTAAGATTGTGGTACAAATACGTTGGAGTTCAAATACCTTTTGACATAAATATTTTCAGAGCCAATAGCCTACCTAGGTAGAATATCCTTTTTGCACTTAAATATATTCTGTTCATTCACTTAAAACAATACAATGGCAAAGAGGCTGGTCTTCATTCGAGGTGTGAAGGAGCTGGAGCTGTCAATGTTTTCTTCTCTATGGGTAACAGTCTTGAAGGCCTGTAGTTTTTTTACTACCTTGGCAGGAGTGATGGGCGAGTCACCACTAAGATCCCCAGATTTTGCTTTTTCTCATGCAGACGGTGTTGCAGACAACACATGCAGACAGTGTTGGTGTTTAAACTGCTTAGCCCTCCTGAGCTGCCTGATCATTTGCCAGAATCTTCAAGAAGCCATCCATTAGTCTTTTTCCATGGCCTCACCAAACTGCTACCACATCCAAGGTTTAGCCTCAGCAACACCTGAAGGTGCAGCCTGCTTGGCCCTTCTGTACTTGTCAGCTTCCTCTGGAGTTCCACAAGACAACCACACCAGATAGGACCCTTTCTTGAGCTTGACAGCCACTCTCACCTGCAGTGTCCACCACCAGGTACAGGGGTTGCCACCTCAACAAGCACCAACCTGTGACCACAGTTCTGGTCAGCTGCCTTGGCAATGGAAGCCTGGAACACAGCCTATTCAGACTCTGTCTCCTATCTCCCACAAAATGTAGTCGAAGCTCAGCCTGTGGGACTTGAAAATCTGTCTTGACGGGTTCCTCTGCCAAACATTCCCAGCAAATCCTCAGTACACGTCTAAGACACATGGCCACAAGTCTGATGATATGATTATAAAGTCAATCCTTGAACTTCAGCCTAGGGTGACTTGGTACCACGTGCTCTTATGGGCACCCTTGTGCTTAAACATGCTATTCGTTATGGATAAACTGTGATTAGCACAGAAATCAGTTACTGAACACCGCTCGGGTTCAGATTGGGGAGGCCATTCTTCCAAATCCCGCCTCTCCAGGTCACATTGTCATTGCCCACTGGATATTTTGAACTGCTGTTCAGTACATACTGTAAGTACAAACAGTCAGAACCTGTCCCCCAACTCAAAGGCATAGGGAAGCTACCCTCTCATCCACTGGGGGATAAACCCCACACACAGGCACTGAGCCAGGGCACTATGATGAGCAAGCCTGCCCCTGCATAATGCCACTTACCTTGAGCAACTCCAGAGTGGAAAAGTGTCCAGCCTGAGGAGAATAGTGCATTGAGGTGAGCCCGACTGTGAGCCCGACTATATCTAGCCAGTATCTATTAAGATGTACCAATTTGCCAATGTGATTTTCACACAACAGAATTTGACCTCTGTATTTAACCCATTCGTGCAGTGAAATATATATACACACACACACACACACACACACACACACACTAGTGAACACACTAGGCCGTGAGAATTTGTGCCTGAAGT
The DNA here is from genome assembly GCA_036984385.1 of Crenuchus spilurus. Taxonomy (NCBI): domain Eukaryota; kingdom Metazoa; phylum Chordata; class Actinopteri; order Characiformes; family Crenuchidae; genus Crenuchus; species Crenuchus spilurus. The sequence continues at coordinate 1,011 of BRDA01013368.1, read as the reverse complement.
GGTGGGCAGCCCTTATCCACTGGCGCCCAGGGAGCAGTTAGGGGGTTAGGTGCCTTGCTCTAGGGCACTTCAGTCATGTCCTGTCTGGGCATCAAACCAACAAACTTCTGTTCACAAGACTAGATCCTAACCACTAGGCCATGGCTGCCCCATAACCTCATGCACCAGCTCAAGCTCATTTTCCACCAGAGAGATTACATTCCATGTCCAAAAAGCTAGCTTCAGTAGTCGAGGATCAGAACACCAAGGTCTTCACCTTATGTCACCACCCAAATCCCACAGCACCTGACCACCATTAGTGACTGATGTAGGTCCTTTGGGTTGAACTCATCTCTTGCAGCTTTCTTCACTGTGCTGGAGATGGCCATTTGAATTTATGAACATAAATTGAAGGCATACTGTAAAGCTTATAGAAAAATCACATGCTTTCTTGAATATTATTAAAACGTCAACATATCTTTGTTCTTTATTTTTGGAGTAATCTGAAATTTTTGGAATTTATTTCTGGAAACCCATCCCATCTATGCTGATCTGCCTCATGTTCCTATGTTGTGCTATAGATACACAATATGTCCAAATAGACAATCCTGTTAATGAATATATTTGAACTACTTTAAGTTGCACCCATTGCTGAAATGTTTGGCTGGAGTTCCAGACATCAGGTCATGCTTGTTTGGGTGCATTTTTAGCAATTTGATGGCACAACTTGTAGTGCCAGAATAGTAGGCTGTTAAAGCTGTATGCAAGCTAAGTAAGCTAGTTATCTCGGTTCTACAGTTTTGGCTACTGATCAAATTGTGAATTGCTTCCAAACACAGCTTTTTAGAGCTCTCATTCTGTAAAACACTGTCTGCTGCCTAGTTGGATTTGAAGCTTCCTGCCATCCTTACCACATTATTTGTCAAGTTTTTTTGCACAGTTTTCTCAATTTTAATTTAAGGATGTTCTTTGAAAGCAGTAGTTCCAGGATGAGTTGTTGAAATGGTCAAATCAACTTCTTGATGATTGTGA
>BRDA01013364.1:35699-52389 GCA_036984385.1 Crenuchus spilurus | reverse complement strand
AAAAAAAAAAAAAAAAAAAAAAAAAACACATTTTGCATTTTTCCGTGCAGTTAGAGAGTAATAATCCTTAAGATTAGGCCATGAAAATTCAGGCAAAAAATCAAGAAAATACCAGTGGAGTACTGTATATATTTTTCTTCTATATAAATGAGCAAAAAAAGGTTAATTATCTCACTGTCTTACCTTCAGGTGGATCTGGACCCGTCTTCTCAAAGTTGATGACCACCCCACTCTGTATCTTTTGCACTAGAGACTCAAGACACTGGTTCAGCGTGCGCTGGGAAAACACACTATATGAACGGCCTGTTAATTAAAAAGAAAAAAGGGGGGCTGTTATTTTTTTTGCTTTGTTCATTTTTAAATACAACAGGAGATCATTAGGACAAACTGAGGAACATCAGTTCACAAGCCTACAGCCTCATATATCTAGAACTAAGGAAACCCAAGTAATTTCTGACCCCAAGTAAGTATTGATTGATTGGCAAAATTCAGCATGTGGAGAAAACACAAATGTAAGGTTTTCCTGATAGTCCACAAAAATCTTGAAATAATTTTAATGCAAAATATGAGCTACATAGGAACAGACTACAAAAAAATCCTTTGATTACCATATTTTTCTTAGCATGTTTTAAGTTTACAACTAATTAGTAAATATGTTCACTTAAAAGTCTAATTCTGAACTGTACTGGAGTAAACTAGTATTTTAGCACTCTACAGAGTTGTTGAAACAAAGCAGTGTTCTTAAACATAGTATGACTACTATGGTTACAAGGAAGTTTGAGTGCAAATGTACATCATTTGGTAAGATTTTGTTCCGTTAGTGTTTTGTGACCCTATTGGATGGAGGGAAAAAAAAAGTTCTCTTCTCCATCAGACATGCTATGACTGAGACCCTCTGAGAATTGAGAATTTGGATTCAGAGTGTTGGATGAGCAGCAGAGAAATGTATTCAAGTCTGGACAAAAGGTTCGAGCACCGCTAATCTTTTCCACTATTTACAACATCATAAAGAGCCGTATGAGGAGTGTGTGAAACTGCTGCTGCAGCCCAGACCGTGAAGCTTTCCTCAAGTCCCGAAACAAACCACGTTACAAAAGTCATACCTGTGATGTGCTTTATATAAGAAAAAGTGAGAAGTGAGGTGACGTTTCTAAAACAGTGGCATATAATATTGCTATAGACATGATCCCCATCTCATCTGTGGAACAAGACTGCTAAAAACCCTCAAACGAAGACACCAGTAATCAAGTCAGAATTACTTGTTCTGTTTAATTATGAACGCGTTATGAGAAGTTCAGTTGTTTACTGAAGTTAGTTAGTCTCGCTGCCCATCTCGCCAAAGTGGCCAGCAGGAGCTGCGAGCCATACATGAGTGACTGTACATTTCATTTCCATTCTGTTTACATGTTTAGTTATTTGCACAAAATACTAGATGTACAGCAGCACATACAGGAGGAAGCACTCCGATAATGTTTACTTCACTGGAAGCCGACTTTTTAAAAGAACAAGTCAGCCTTTAGCTATTTTTGCTCTGTTTGTTTTCTGTTTACATTTTAATACCACAGCTGTGTGTCTTGTTATGGAGGAAAATAACATTTATTTATTTGAGGATAATTATTATTTACTATATAACAATAGTTTATTTTTGAGCAATTTCTCATTTACATCAATGGCTGAATGGTAATAAAAGTGTTTGTGAGACATTTGGGACATGCAGCTTTGACTCAGAAGTGACCTTATTACCTTATGGGAAGAAAAAATATTGCAATATATATCATATATCAATATTCAGCTAAAAATTTCGAGATATAATATTATGTCCATATCGCCCAGCCCTAGTCTTCATTACCGCAGGACCCATTACAATACCTTGCGGCGCGGGACCAAAGTTGTCTTTTGCGGGAGCAGTCAGTTAGTCAGACGTCGTGGGAGCGGGACTAGGTATACATGTCAAAAAATACCACGTTAATAAATAGTCTAGAAGATGATAATCATGCACAGATTACCTGCATAATGAACATAAACACAGCTAATCAGTGAGTAAGAGTCAAAATACTGGCGGAGCGTCACGTGATCATGGTGATGCATCATAAAAAAACGACAGAGCCTGCAGACGGTCAGTCTCTCTCTATCTTACACACACGGGCTCTCTCTCTCTGTGCCGCCCTAATAATGATTCATTAAAACCTAAATATTTTGCTGTTGCGTTGGCCATGTCGAGGTCACGCGGTATGGGTGACATCACCCAGAAGCACTTGCGGGTTGTACACAGGTGTAAAACAGTTATGAATTGTTCATATTGGTTATTTTATGCAGTTTGTGTTGTGCTGGCTTAGTGTTTTATTAATGTAGTCATCATCCTGTGTTAGGAGATGCGACTAATTTGTTTATGTGAGTAACCGTCTGTGAGATGTGGAATAGCATTAAAGACTGTTCTGCATTATGCTGGATCTGTTTAAGTTACTCTTCTCTCCCACCACGCCACAATATGTAAGCTAAGTTTTAAATTCTGTATAGTTAATCTGATTGATGTGAGGATAAGGTGTGGTACTAGGGAGGGGTTACGGAGCTATAACTTTTTGAGTCTTTTCTCAATAGCTCCGGATCTTACATCCAACCCAGAACCGGTCCACCAACATTCGCTCCCCTCTTTCAGTCTCTTTGAACGAGACTGCTCACGCACCCCACACACACCAGAAGGCAAACTAAACTCAACTCGTGTGTGCAAATGCCCCGTAAGTCCGTGAGGACTGCGGGCGGATATGCTTGTGGCAGGTAGGGCTGCCACAAACGATTATTTTTATAGTCGACTAATCACTGATTATTTTTACGATTGGTCGACTAATCAGATCATACGTTAATTGAATATAAAACACATAGCTTATCGCACTAGAATGCAGCTGTTATTATATAACCGTCATTAGATTTCAGCTATATGCTAACTAAAAATAAAAACAATTAAGACCATAGTTCATTAAACGTTTAATGAAATATGCAGCTTGTTGCAACAATTATTTAACTGTTTAGCATAAAGTGTAAACGTAGCACTGAAACGTAACGTTAGAAAACATTAGCATTCCTATACAGACACGACTGTTATAACGTTACAGAAAACACATGAATGTGTGCTAAGGCTAATGAATCAAATTGTCATCGCTAATGTTGACTTTTACAGCTATAAATATGAGTAAGCAGCAAGTTAACTCTGTTTATGCTAATTTTAGCAGCTAACTAGCAATTTAGCTTACTGAGATGACGGTCCCTCTTCGTCATTGTCACAATCAGCCACAACACGATTCCTTTTCAGGTGCTCGTGCATCACAGTTGTGGTGCTGTGGAAGGTAAGTTCTGCCTTACAGATATTACATTGCACACGTTTCTCTTTCATTTTCTTAAAATGATCCCACTCTTTTGAGCTCTGTCGCCGGGTACTCTTTTGAGCCTGTCTGTATATAACGTCCTGTGACTTCATCCACGGGCTACCACGGTTACCACTACTGCGCATGTGCGTCAAGGACAGAAAGGAAGACGCAGCAGTAAAAGGTGAGTACACAGCAGTTTGGAGAGAAAAAGAAAGTAAAAATAAAAACGACGCATCGACTATTAAATTAGTTGTCGACAATTTTAATAGTCGACATAATCGTGACTAGTCGACTAATCATGGCAGCCCTAGTGGCAGGTAGGAGCTAGGTGTGTGAACCTTCACTGATCTCATGTTTTGATTACGATTATCATGTCAACGAATCAACTCGATTCAATATCGCGATGCATCTCAATGCATCACAATGCGGGACATGATGAATATTCATTTGGTTGGCAGGCTTTGCACACTGCATGTGTAGAGCTGGGCGATATGGCCAAATTTTATTATTTACATTTCTTTATATTGATCAATCAAAATATTACATTTTCTAACACTGTCATAGTTTTGAGATAACATTTCTAAAAACATCATACTAAATACATGAAATGTTACTATTTAAAATATTTAAAATGTTAATTGCCAGAACATAATATACAGGAACACACAATGCAAATAACTCAAATAGAGAGTTAAAGATTTTTTAAATAAGAAAATATACTACTCCGTTTTGTCCTGCAGAGAAGTAGAAACTATAACAATGTAGCACAAATTATTGACATTATAAAAAAACATTCCTACTGCAAAGTTTTAAACCTTTAGAACTATTAATGTACTATAATGAACATGGTTAGCAAGCCTTTGACCTCTGACGTATTTCCTGCTGTGAGAAACGCGAGGTGAGCACAGACAGGCGCGCATGCGCAGGAGCGTAAAGCGCATTGACTTGTGCAGCTGTGCAAAACACATATCGTCTCTCAGCTCGAGTTGTCGTCGTTTGCTCGTTTCTCTGCTCACCTTTCAGCTGTTTCTGCTCGTGCGCGCGCTCAGTTTAACCCCATTTTGGCTCTCAAATGCGCTCCTCCAACGGAGCAGTTTAAGTGTGCAGTTTGGATAGGGAGCTGCGGCTCTGGCTAACTCGGCTGCTTAGATGTGAAATGTAAACGAATGTTAATGCTTATTGAACGTTATTGTGCTTCCCAGTCAGCTCATAGAATCCAAAATGTGTCCATATTTGGTGCGTTTTTTATTTCAACCTCGCAGCCTATCTCCACCAAATTTTGCTATTACATATGCAATGAATGACATCACGTTATAATTGATTATGGTTTGTAACTGCATTGATGCTAAATTGCCAACGCCGGCATCTCGATGCATCGATTATATGATTAATTTGAACACCTCTAGCGGGAGCGAGACCAAATATGACCATTTTATTGCAGTAGAGGGACGAAAACATTAACAAATCAGTCCTGCACAGACCTCTACTTGAAGGTCAGGGCAATAATTGCAACTAGTTTGGGGCTTTGTCACAAAAGGTTGCAGGTGGAAATTATTACAGCTCAGTGCTTGACAGCATCAGGTTAAGTTCCTATATAACACTTTCTATGTAGAAAAATGTTTAGTCTAAAGAACAGAACTACAGATGTGGTGTTTAATGGATAGGACACCTACAATTAGGACACTACTATTCCCTATTAAACACTCAAGAATGTACTTAGACCTCTGATGTACCCACAATAAGCACAGTAAAAGAAAATTAATACCCCAATGTAAATGCTAATGGCATGACGGGGAATATGTTCTGTCTGTCTCATAAAATCTGCAAAGACATTACGAGGTAATATATAATGACATTCAACACCACTGCCTTGAAAACCCCTGTTTTCACAACTACTTTTGCCTCTTCCTCCACCAATTATTTTCAAGTTACAGCTCTTTTGTAATTCAAATGTCCTTTTCCAACCACAACCAGAAACATGTCAACTGCATATGATGCATTAGACTTCCTTGGAATGGACAATTAATACCATCCTATTTCTGCTCCCACAACTTTTACCAACTGAAGAAAAGGACTGGATAGTTTTTCCTCCCCTTGCAATCTCATCCAGCCAGATAGACTGCTTCTTCTTTTGCCAGTTCATTGTACTCTTACACAGAGACTCACAGAGCACTTACAAGTACCATTGTGCAGAGTATCTGATCAGCAGTATTGTGCAGTACCAGGCAGTGCATTGACCCCCACTCTCTGCTCCTTTGTTCAGTCTGTGGGTGTCTGTTACTCAGCTGTGTTAGTCAGCATACCTGCGCCCAGTACAATCTGCCCTCACCTCCACTCAGCAATTTTCTCCCATTCACCAGCCCTCTACCATTTCATCACCAAAAAGCACTGCCCAACTAATCTTCAGAAATTCTAATGCACTCAGCATTTCAAAACAACCAGCTTAAAAACTTTTAGAATTGTACAATTTCAATACTTAAATGTTGGGCAGTCATTTCAACACTGCAAAAAACAAAATCTTAGCAAGTAAAATGAGCATATATTAAGGCAACAAATCTTTTTTTCTCTGCCAAGAGGTTTTGTCTTAAAAATGATTATTTTGCTTATTTTAAGAAATCTTACAAATCAATTTGATTACCACATTGGCAGTTTTTTTTGCTTAATATAAGGATATATGTCTAGTTTTATGTTTTTTTTCTCTAGTTTGTGCGAGGTGCTTTTTTGCAGTGAACAGTTATGAGCGTGATGTCTAGCACCGTGTTCAGGTTGTTACCATCAACACTGCACACTGGGGTACCCTCCAGCTTGTCCCCAGAACACTCTGCACCGCACATCAATAAAGCAGCTAAAACCACAGAGATACATTCTTCACAGGACTCACACCAAAACACATTCATAAAGGTTCACATTCATTTTTCACCAAGTTAGAAAAATGTTTTGGCAGAAAACTGCTCCAAGACTTGAGTCTTTTTGCTTCTTTACATTGAAAGTGAAGCTGTGAGGCCAACACTGCTGACAAATACTATAACAATACTCACCCACACAGCCCAGTAATTTTCCTGTATTTTTTTTTTAATCAGTGGGTTCTGTATTATGCTAGAGATAAAAAAAAATACACTTTTTGTATTCAAAGACCTTTGAGAGATATAGTGTCTAGTCTCTCACAGAAAGAATACTCATCTCCCAAATAACTACCAGTGTAAATGACATACAAGGGACAGACATTTCCTTTTACTGGCTTAAAACTATTTGGGTGTCCAAGTTATACTCAAACAACAAAATGTTTAAATACATCCATTTGGTAGCATTACCTTCAAGCTTACATATAATTGGTCATAGAGACACACTAACACACACACACACACCAGACAGCACAGTTGAAAACAGAACAATTTAGAACAATTTTTTTATCTGAATCAGCCATAAAAATTAATAAAAGGTGCATTCCTAGTATTAAATGAAAAATGATGGAAATTTACCTTCTGGGTACATTGATTTAAACAGTTATGGATAAAATACTACTAATCAAATAAAGCAACTTGTTCTGGTTTCATGTCAAAAACTGCAATCAAATTATCACGTAAAAAATGTGTCAATTCAAATTAACCTATTTAACTCGCCTTGTGTTTCATATTACATTCCACATACACCTAGCTACAGTTTACCATAGTCAGTACTGACTGAATTATCCACAAATGATGCCAGGCTTCACAGAAATCCTTCATGCATTTATATCTTATAAAAGTCAGACAAATTTTATGAACTGTAGAATTCCAGAAGAACTAAAGTGACAAAGCAGCTCCAGTTTATGGCATTAATAAAATAAAGGGAGACAAAAGACTAGCCTGTGTCTGTGATTAATTTTACTAACAAAGTAGTCCCCTATACAATACTAACTTGTTTTTGCTGGAAAGTACAGATTATATATGCATGACCTAGATAATCATCAGATAAGCCCAAGGAGAACAAAGCATCCAAGTGTACATTTTGCCTAAATCCACATAATAAAGCTACCAGTAAAGATAACTTACCTCCTGTGACCTCACACATGGGTGTGACAGGTGAGGCATCAGGTGGCACTCCACCTAATGGTTCTGGCTCTAAAGAGGTGTGGCCTGGAATGCGGAGCACCAATGAGAAAAGGCGCTGGTCCCAGCGGAAAGGCTCCTTTGTCAGCTCACTGCCTGGCAATGGTGTTGTTAAGGGCAAATGGAGCTGTACACAAAACAGCAAATGCAGTCACTACAGTGCTTGTCTAGGCATGTCTGGCTAAACTTCAAACCTACTTAGAACTACTTTGATTAGTTTCATATATTTTTGCAAATGTTGACCCCACCCACACACCAGATATACAAATACAGTGTGATTATTAATCCTTCTATAGAGAACAAAATTCTGCACATTTTAATGCATACACACTATTGATGTACTGACATTAACATGTAAATTAATAAAATACGATAGTGCTTGAAAGTTTGTGAACCCTTTAGAATTATCCATATTTCTGCATAAACTTGACCTAAATCTTAGACTGTCACATATTATAAAAAAAAGATAGAGAAACAAATCAAATAAATGAGAAAACAGAAATATTGGGCAGATAATTTAAAGACTTCTTTCTTGGAAGGAAGACAGGGAGTGAGAGAAAAGGGAGAAGAGAGAGAGAGCAAGCAAGCAAGACAGCGAGAATGTGAGAATTAAGCAAATTAAAGTAAAACTTGCAAGTGGAGATTATTTTTATAGGCTTATATCTGACCTCATCCTGTACCCCAGAAGTGCTGGTCAGCTTACTCCCATCAGTGATTGCCACAATGATAGCAGGCTCCAAGAAGAATGGGTTTCTACCCTGAGAGAGAGACCACACATATCAAGATTAGAGGCAAGAAGGGCAACTACAGACTATAAAAACAGATGCATCATTTAACTGCACTTGTCTAGGATATTGGGCAAAGAAAACATTTATTATGGGAGGTCAATTTGACAATGTTAATGCAACCGTGATTTCATGCTTTATCATAAATACAGAACAAAGAAAACAAGTACCTGCCCACAGCTGTATATTACAAACTTCAGTGGGTCAAAAACCTACTACATACAGCCTGCAAATAATCACTGTATATTTACTACATAAATTGCACAGTAAGGAGGAGCCTACAGGATGTTGGCCCATTGTAACATTGTTATTGTATTCATTTATGTTACCAATTGTTATTGGTAATACTTGACTTATTTTCCTAAAAAATAAAAAGCACAGCACTGAATATTTCCTGGATTTTTTAAATCTACTTTAATCTACCAATTTTCAGGTATATGTTATTTCCTTTAGAATTTGTTTACATAAAACAATTTCCTTGTATATGTTCAGTTTTAATATACCTTCAATAAATCAAAGTTGGGTAACTTGAGCACAAAGTTAAGCTTGTCTAATAGGAAATGAGCACCAAGACATTCCAATCAGACATATTTCTCATGTTTGGCTTGAACAAGCTGGCTAATCCTGTTTAGCGGAATACCCCTCAAATCTGACCGTGAACATACTGCTGTGAATTTACTGTGCCAAATTTCCATACGTTCTCACACAGAGAAACAGCAGAACTACTTTGAGCTGCTGTTAATTTGTCTTATGCTACAATGTCCTTACTCTCCATGTGTGTAGAGCACAAGATTGCTACATGCTACTCCATGTGTCTCAGTGTACATACTGCAACCACAATCTCATTTCTGCCATTACAGCCAACAGTCTGTTTGTAAAAGTTTATCTCCAATTCAGATTGTGTATTGAAAAAATATGAGGTTATTCTGCAGCAATGAGCAGAGGAGTATGACTATGGGCAATTGAGCAGTAAACAGAGAGCTTATATGACATGCTAAGATGAGGCATAAACATCTGCACTTTCAATGACAAAAAGAACACGTAGGTGTTAAGTTTGACAATATACACAACTTAAAACATGTTTCTCTGGACATGCATGGAAGCCCTAGAAACACTCACTTTGCTCCAGTATAGAATAGCAGAGGTAATCAAAACTACAATCTTTCTTAGATGTCACAACAGCATATCATGATCATTATTGTAACCATGATGAGACTTGCAATACATTGAAACACTGGTGAAATTTTAAAAAAGGCTTATTTAGACGCCTTGATTCATGCAAACACCCATTTGGATTAGACAAGGTTGATCAGAACATTCTCAACACACAGCATTTATTGATTGGTCAATAGGGCTATGTATTGCAACTATATCGTTGCAAATATTAGGAAAAAATAGTCCTATACAAGCTCAAAAAAACATATCAGTGGAACATGGGAATGCATGTTGTGCACCTGTATCAGGACTGTGAGCACATGATTTAAGTGATGAGGTGCCATATATTACACCTAGTGCTGGGTAATAAACAATTTCGATTTGTTATACAATAACTTTTCCCTCAATGACAATAACAAGCCAAGACAATAGAATTCGATAGGTCTAAGCAGCTTGACAGAGTTCTGACGTGCAATACTGCTGCTCGTTAGTCAGATCCTCCTCATCAGCACCGCCAGCGGTTACACCTTAATCACGCAGCACACTATCAGACTGCACACTGAACTGCTCCGTTGGAGGAGAGCATATGAGAGCGCAAAAAAAACGAGTGTGCGCATGAGCAGAAACAGCTGTGAGGTGAGAAGACAAATGAGCAAACAATGACTACTCGAGCTGAGAGACGATACCTGCATCTTTGCACAGCTGCACGAGTCATTGCGTGCTTCATGCTGCTGCATATGCGCGTCTGTCTCAGCTCGCCTCTCACTATTCTGCTCTATTCTGAAATTATTTATTAGTTCCTGTATAATTACAGCAGGAAATACGCCAGAAGTCAAATACGTAATATGTAAGCTAATATGTTCATTACAGTACATTAACAGTTCAATTAAACAAAGGTTTAGAACTTTGCAGTAGGAATGAGTGTGTTATCTTGCTATTTTGTTGCATTGTTATATTTTCTACTTCTTTGCAGGACAACAGATACAATGTAAAAAAAAATCTGACATTTTTACCTCTTCTGGGCAGGGGAATCAAAATGTAAATTTATTAAGTTTAGTTCCAGTGAAATCTTTAACTGTGTATTTGAATAATTTGCATTCTGTGTTCCTGTATATTATGTTCTGGTAATAAACATTTTAATATTTTAAACTGTAACATTTCATGTATTAAGAAAGATGTTATTTTGAAACTATGACAGTGATAGAAAATTTTATATTGTGATAATTAGAATAGCAATAATTATTGTGATAAAACTTGACCATATCGCCCAGCTCTAATTACTTCAAATTAGCTTTGATCCTTTGGGCCTTTTGGTGTACTGTCCCATAAATAAATTATCCACAATCTGCAGCAGAAAAGCAAACTTTCAGAAGTAAGTAAAATTAAAGCTTGGAATATCTGCATTCCTATTTAAACATGAGTACATTACATACAAATGCATAACACAAACTTTATGCTTAACCATTCATACCGTGCTGTTTCTGTTTTTGTCAGACATGCCACAGTGTGTGAAGATTAAGATTAAGAGATTAAGATGAACCAATTTGCCAATGTGATTTTCACACAACGGAATTTGACCTCCGCATTTAACCCATTTGTGCAGTGAAACACACACACACACTAGAACTAACTAGGCTGTGAAAATTTGTGCCCGAAGCGGTGGGCGCCAAGGCAGCAGTTAGGGGGTTAGGTGCCTTGCTCAAGGGCACTTCAGTCATGTCCTGTCTGGGGATTGAACCGGCGATCTTCCAGTCACAAGACCAGATCCTTACCACTAGGCCATGGCTGCCCCGATATGAAATACAGAACATTATTCAAATCAAGTTCTTTTTTTTTTTAAGTATTTTTTAGAATTATCTAATTAAAAAGTCTACTTTAAGGATTTTAATATCACTGTTTGTGCAAATGATTGTGCCAAAACATCAGCTTTTATAGCTCCAGAATTACCTGTCTAAAATACTTATATGTTGAGTATATCAAAGCCTTCATTGTTGGCAAGGCCAGTATTGCAATAATAATTACACAATGTACTGTGCAGTCCTAGACGTCTTACTACTGCGTAAAAGCTCTACATCAGTGACACTAAAGGAGAACAAATGACACCTGAAGCCTTATTGCAGATCCTATTCCTTTTATGAACACTGCTGTTCTCTAGGCTGTTTTACTAAGGTCTTTTTATAATGCATGAGTTATTTCCACTTTCAACAGGTCATTTAAATTTGTGGATGTACATAGAAAACTATACCAAAAGTGGCATATTTAAATGAGCAGCTGTCTACAAAAATATACAGAAAGTGGCATCTTAATATAAGTGAATGAGTAAGAAAAATGTATTCTAATTTTCAACTTTTCAATAACTCGAGGTGTTGTGGGATTCTGATCATTTCTACTTTATATCGGCAAATGTCCGACTCATTCATTTTTTTTTATTGGAAAACAAATAAATGTCATTTCAAAATGACAAAATGTGACTGAACCATTCAGTGATGGGGCCAGGGGGACCGTGTTGGCATGTGAGTCTAGTGGATGCTTGTAAAACTGTAAGACAGATTCTGTGGGGGCATTGGGGGGTTTATGAGTGAAACGATGGACACTGTTCACCTGGGTGACAACGTACCTGTCCATAGTTGTCTATCCCTGAAACTAATCGGTTGAGGTTGAGTAAATCAAAAGCAGTCCTTAAAGACTGTCCGAATGTGGTCAGCCCAGCTGCCTGCAGGTTCCTCAGCTCAGTCATGAACACAGCGTGGCTGTCTTTCCATCCGGCCTGGCAGTGTTAAGAAAGAAAAAAGAGCACTTTTGACAAAGTTGAATAAGATTGTCATGTTGTTACTGTGAATTTAAATGTTCAAATGACAACGATGGGGTTTGTCAGTAAAATTTGGCAGTCACTCAAATTGGGTAAATCCTTTGCAAAGTAAGAGAGCAAGGCAGGTTTGCCCAAACTCTCGCTTATGACAATAGCACCCCGCCACCCCCACCCAAAAAAAAAAAACAAAACAAAAAAACAGTCACCACCTCGCAACTCAAGCCCTTTATTTATACACTCATCCTCACCCACAGTCCCTTGCTCCTCACACTGGAACAAAATGTCGGCCATGTTTTGAAAGACATATTGATGCTTGACAATGTTTCGTACATAAAGTCGTCAGAAATCTTAATTAAAAGCAGACGGAACGAAGTGCCGCCATTTTCCTCCTTTTTGTCAGCCTTTAAGGGTAAATAATACACTACCTTAATTCCAACAGGAGCTTCCTCAAAAGAAACCAACATGTATCGGTCTCCTCTGCTCGCCGGGTCCCTACTCCTGAGCTGTGTGGAAATAGCAGTAAAACACAAATATAGTAAAACACAACTTATGTAAAGAATACTTTAGAAAAATGCAGTTGACTGTAAGACAGACGATTAGACCCCTCCCTCTAACGGGAGAGCAGCTCAGAGTTCCCGTTAGCTCGCCGGCTAGCTGAAGAGTAGCATTACCTTCAGGAAAGTCTCAACGGCACCTTTGGCTATATCCAGATAGGTAGTGCCCAGATGGGAGCGCTGGTTCATAGAGGCAGACGTGTCTATGAGAAAAAGTATCACGGGCATGGTGTTGGTAATGCCACTTTCTGCATAGACCGAGTGACAGTACAGTCGGCCAAATGCAGAGGAAAAAAAACCGAAAATCTTTTGTTCGCCTCCTGTCGCTTATGTCACCACGCCGCTAGCAAACTAGCTAATGCTAACTGACTCGCACATTCTCAAAGTGTAAGAACGCTCAGTGGCACTGGTCGTTGCCTTGTAAAGTTAAATAAAGCTACAAAGACCCCATGGGGCGCTTATTGATTTACAAGGGAAATAGATGTATTTTGTTGACCGTTGGAAGAAGTCCTTAACTTTTATCAGTACAACTTTCTGCCCTGTTTGCCTCCATGATCCTCCCCACACTGGAACTCCGTGAAGCGGTTCCACCGGTTTTACTCTCCGCTCAGACATGGCCCCGCCTACTCAGCGTCTCGTATTATCATGTGTCCAACGTTGCTTTGCTGATTGGTTCTGGGAAGCGACTTATTATCATATTTAAAATTCAAAGGCCTTCGATGTCGGAGCACGCATGCGCCTGACATGAGCTAGGAATGTGGAGGATAAACTAGCTGCATAAAGTACCAGTAAGACTTGGGAGATATTTCATATGTCGACTTACAATGTTTGTTTACTGTACGAAAATCTGATAAATATTGTTTTACAATATTTAATACAATAAGTGTTAAATATAAATTAAATGTAGTTATGGTTTACAATACAAATTTATCCGAATGGAAAAATGGACTACATTCCCTGCCCAATTTTGTAAAAAATGCAAACATGCATTAAGAAGACCCTTCATAGTCTTAACCTTTAACAGTGTGATGTCAAATGATGTCATTTAATAGTTTTAATGCATTTAGCAGCTTACTGCTGTGACATGTTTCATACTGAATGAGGTGGTTCAGAAATAGCAAAAAAGGACATTCAGTTGACATTTTGAAAATACCTTATTTGATCTGATTGTTAACAAGAAAAAAAAATACATGTCAAACTTGCTTAAACACTTTACTGTCATGGCAACTGTAAAAAATATATACCTTTTTCCTAAACATTGTGAAGATTTCATGATGAAACGACTAGTATAAATGTTTCAAAAAGAAATTGAATAAACATTCTTTTCACAATGACTTTCCATTAAAAAAAATTAAGTAATAACTGCATCCAGCATCAACAATTTATGAATAATTACGAATAAAATGTGTGCAGACATTAATACAAATTTAGAGTTAATTGGCAAAGGGCACAGCTAAGTTAATTCAAATCTATGCTAACAAAATGAGCTTTCAAATCAAAATACATAAAATAACTACATCAAAATAAATATGATTTGTGAAAAACATAATGTACATTTTAATATTTATTTCTTCTATTTTATATTTGTTGTTTATTTGCTTAAAGATTATGCTATATTTTAGTTTTTGCAAAACTGTAAGTGAGAATTCAGTGATGCACAAATTACTGATTCAATTACTACTTGAATACTATCAAAATTCACGAAAATATTGCTATGATAATGTGTTAAGATTACGAGTACCACATTGTACTAACTGGTTAAAAATGTGTTACAATTTGTCTTAGTTTGTGCCCTACTCTCTTTACTAGAGATGATTGTGTACATTTTAGAGAGAACGTAATGCTATGACAAGGTATACTTTATCCTCTCTTTATGTGTAATGTATGTTATGTGTCTCCTTAATGTTTTTTATTATTTAAATCTGCATCCTGTGATATGACTCTGTCTGATTCCTGAGGCTACATAACACCCTCTGAGACAGACAATATTAAAGCACAAGGCGTCGGGAAGATATTTATAACAGATTTATCTAAGAGAGCACAGATGAGTCAGTGCTGGAAATAAAGGCACATACAGCTGGAAAAGCTAGGTTTTAATAGGCCTACTTTTTAATGTTTTTACACAAAAATATTTCAAAAGCCCTTTTCAAATATATTCAAATAAACTGTAGTTCCCCACATACATCTGTCATGCAATACTGGATAAATGGTTAAAAAAAAAGAATTACTGGAGTGTTACATCATCCTCCCAATCCCACCCTGTACACTCGTGTATGTTTGAAGCTTGTATCACTAGCCTGGAATTTAATATAGAAAAAATAATAATAATAAATAAATAAAAGCTCAGGCCCAGCAACTGCAAGGTGCTTCCAAAACTGTTTCTAGACTGATGCTATAAATTCCCAAGTGTTTGCTAAGTTGCTGCTAGCCATTTGCTATGGCCTTCCAAATGTTTGCTAAGGTGTTGCTATGTGTTTGAGGTGTTGATATCTCCTGAGTGATTGCTAAGCTGTTTCTCCTAGGAGGTTTCCATTTTTCTGAAGTGGATACAAAGGTGTACTTATGTGGTTGCAATCCTCTCTGAAATGGTTGCTAAGGTGTATGTAGGCGGTTGCTATGGTCTCTGAGCTGTTGCTAAGGTGTTGTCATGTGGTTGCTATGGTCTCTGAAGTGGTTGGTAAAGTGTAGCTAGGTGACTGCTATGGTCTCCAAGATGATTGCTGTGGTGTTGCTCAGTGAATATTATGGTATCCCATATTAGTCGCTTAAATGTTACAAGGTAATTTAAATAAAAACCATAGAAGTAGGGTGCATGAACCTCTGGAGGATCATTAAATCACTAATAATGTGTAACAAAGGGCTATTAAAGTAAAATAGAAAACAAAAACTCAGAATCTGCAACCTGCAACGTTGGTGACTAGCTCACAGTATAGCAGTCTCCCTTCATTTTATTTATGTATTTTTGTATTTAAGGAATGCACAAATATTCTGCTAAAGTACCAAAATACGAAAATAATAAAATTTTTAGGGAATATATATAAATATAAAAAATACACATTTTACTAGATACATGCAAAATGCTTGTAATAATCCACAGTACAGATTGGCAGATTGATGTGGAAATATTAATACTTTCTGTTTTGTTGTTTTTCTTTTTCTTTTTCCTTTTTGGTGTAATCTGATATATAAAACAAAATAACTACAGACTTCCATCACAAAGCACTATATATTATCTGAACTTTTAATATTTTAATTTTTTTATTTGTTAAAAATAATGTTATGCATGTAGCCTTTTTACAAAGAAACTCGCATGTGTTCAGTGTGCTGTAACATTAGGCCAAGTAAAAAAAAAAAATTGGTGATCATCCTTTTTCACCAAAATTTTGGGTCGGGGGGGAGGTGTTTTTTTTTTTTTTTTTTGTGTTGCGGCGGCTTTTGGGGGTGTCGGCCAATCAAATGGCTGCGTGTCGTACGGTATTTGCATAAAGTTCTCTTGTGTGTTTATGGGGTCTATTTTGTAATTATTTGGGGTCTTTAAGAGGAGATTTTTGTTGGTGTAATGATTGTTAGTGGTAGTCTAGTCTCTATAAGTTATTTTTAGTGTGTTTTAGTTAAGTTACCGTTAATGTGTGTCTTAGTCAGTTATTCTGTCTTATTTATAGAACCGTGATAATAGCGTCGCACACGCGTCTGAGTGTGTGTCTCTTCGTCTGTCTCCCGGCCAAGATATTTATTCTGTCTTATTGACTGATTCTGTGTGTAATTGCCATTGAATTGATTTTGTGTGATTTTTATTGAATATCTCTGATCTGATGGTGATTGTTAGTAATGTGGTTGTTTTTAGAGGAGAATTTCTGGGGTTTATTAATGTTTTATCTGGGGTATTTGTGTGTTCTCTTGAAATACGTTTATGGCATGCTGTGCGTCGGTAAACTAA
>BRDA01013362.1:0-17278 GCA_036984385.1 Crenuchus spilurus | reverse complement strand
ATATATATATATATATATATATATATATATATATATATATATATATATATAAAATTCAATAAAACATCACACACACACACTCACACATTATATGTATATACAGTACCAGTCAAAAGTTTGGACAGATTTTCATTCAATGTTTTTTTTTCTCTATTTTTCCTACACTGTACATGAACACTGAAGTCATCCAGACTTTGAAAGAACACATAAGAAATCAGGCAATAAATTTAAAAGTGTTAAACAAAATATGTTTTAGATTCTTCAAAGTAGACACACAACTGATGTCTCAAAAACATTAAGAGGCAAGAAATGAATAAGATAAAGTGGCTTTTCAGATTAATTCCAAACTCTTTTCAGTAAAACAGATCAACCTAGAAAAAGCAAAAAATAACTACTGAGTTACTGAGTTAGGAGGAGCTCCTTTATATATATAAAAAAAAAAAACATGCATAACTCGCATTAATATATTTACCTAAAGCATCATTAAGAGGGTAGCATCAATGCAACATTTTATGAAGCAGCTCTTTGTTTATAAGAACATACTTATATGGGAGAGTGTAGACTGAATGGCTGTCTTGCCTTTGTTGAGCTGACTACTGAAAGGTTACTAATGGAATTATTTATTTTCTAACACAGAACAGATACTACTGGTCATGCAAAGTGAGCTGTCATTGGTCTACAGAGTACAAAACAGTTATACATTCCCTACTTTAACTGTGCAACCTATTCACTGAACAGATAATGAGAGAAGCAGGACTGGAGGAAGAAGACTGATGATTCAAGATGCAGATGATACAACATTCATAGCAGAGCATCAGGATGACCTGAAGGCCCTTTATAGGGAAAGTTAATCCTTGTTTTGCCTTAAGGGTCAAAAATGACCCTCCATTATGTTTAGCAGTAAAGAAACCCCCTTTGGTCTTTTTTAACTGCTTTCTGCACATTTCTGCTATTTTTCAGCATCTTGCTAAAATGTATGTTTACACCTATGCAGAATATTTATCAATAATAATAATAATTATAAATGATCCTCTATTTTAGTTAAAAAATAACAATAATAAAAACACTATGGCAGGTGTGATGCAATGAAAATGAGTGTTGTCCACTGATAAATGTAATCCTTCTGCACTGTTAATAAGGCAAAACCCCAGACATTCACAAAGGTTGTAATTAAGAGCAAAATAGATTTGGGGCTTAAAATTCAACTACAAAACTTTAATTTATGGGTTTAGAGAAAGCAGTATTTTTATCCTTAGGAGAACAGGAGTATACATTATGTTAAGACTACACAAGGGTAAAAGATGGAACTTCAATATGAAGAAGACATATTGACAACAGGAAGGACCATTAACTTTGTTGATGGAGAACATGTTGAAGGGATGGTCAGCTTTTGTCTACGTGGATCAGTCACTAATAAAAATGGATCCAGCAGAACAACACTCAGAAGAACAAGAATGAAGAAACTGGAGAAGATCTTCAATTGTAATGGTTTGTTTCTTCAAAGACTAGAACTATACAGACTGTGGTCTTCTCTGTGGTTCTTTATGGATGGGAAAGCTGGATAATAAAAAGCAGGACAGGAAGAATATTGATGCCTTTCAACTTTGTTGTTGTAGAAGACTTTTGAGAGAACCTTACACTGTGTGATCCTGAACCAAATCATAGTTCATCTTTCACTAGAAGCCCAGATAACCAAACTGAAGTTCTCTTATTGTGGACACATTATGAGAAGACAGTTATACTGGAACAGTTGAAGGTAAAAGAGGAAAAGGAGTAACAAGATGGATGGAAACATTCAGAGAAATCATTAACAAGCCGTCAAGAAACCTGAAGACAAACAGAAGACAAGATGTTCTGGAGAAACACCATCCATATGGTCACCAGGACTCAGAAACAATTTGACAGCACTTAATAATATAAACTTCTATCTGATATTCTAATTTCAGTAACAGAAACTCTTACTTGAAGTTGGGAAAGCGGCTGGTCACGTGTTTACAGCTCAAAGAAGTTTATGAATTGATATTAGCATAAGGCTAACTGACCATGCTAACACAAACTACTCTGCTCTTTACACGGATTCTGTCGATTTAACGTAATTACAGACAGTGTGTGCACAACAACAGAGGTTCAGACTCACTCATATGAGGTTTGGTTACTTCATTTCGCTTCAAATCAGTGAGAAATGCTCATTTGAAGACTGCAGTACTGCGAAAATCATCGCTTCCCATCAGGTGACAAGTCCAGCTGATACGGCTACTGAGAGGAGCCAAAAAGCTTCGACAAACGCGGAGCTGAAATTCATAGAAATGACTGATCGTTAAATCATCATACATCAAAAGATAAGTTACAACTCATTTTTGTTCATAATTTATTTCAAAGAGGTAAGCTCATGTATTTTATATTCATTACATGTGAAGTCACATATTTCAGTCTTTTTTTCTTAATGTTGATCAATATGGCTCATGAAATTCAGAAATTTAGAATTTTAAATTATTAGAATATTTCATTAGGATAATTAATGTTCAAACCGTATAAATACTGTGTATCTCTCAGAGCTACAGCTGCCACAGCTGTAATATCAACAATCCTAATATCAACACTCAGGATGTTTGAAGGGTAAGGGTGAAAAAATTAAAAGGGCAGATTTGTCCCATGGTGGATACTTCTCAATTAGAGGGGCACCTACCCACACACTTCATCATGTACAATTGTAGGAGAGCCCTATACAGCATTACATCACATTTTCTCTTCTGAAAAAAGATTGTCAATCTTTCGTGTTCTCAAGGGCACACCATCATAATTTATTGCAAAAAAGGGGGCCATTCAATATTTTTTCCCATGTGAAGATCAGCTAACAGCGCACTTTTTACCATTCTAGAAGGCACTTTGGCGATGTTTTTCAACAATAGGTGCACAAAAGGAAGGGGGATGATGGGGGGTCAGGGAGCCCTGAGTCCACCAATGGTCAGAAGTGTCTTAACCTGGACTACAAAAAAGAAGAAGAACTAGACTGTTCTGGACTGGTCATGGACTATTTACTTGCTCAGTGATCCAAAGTCCACTTTTCAGATGAAAGTCAATTTTGCACTTTGTTTGGAAATCAAGGTTCTGGAGTTTGGGAATATTTAGGGAGTATGTTACATACTTGTAAGTGGATGGTAGTTTTCCCTCTTTTAAGTCACTGCAAAACCTATAGAAAAGTTATAGAAATGGAAACATATACATTTATATCTCATTCCTTGCTATTCTAACTTTTTTAAAGTCTGAACAAAAATAAATGAATAAAAATTAAATAGTGCAGCACTTACACTCAGACACCTGGTAGGGTTTGGATTGTCCTGTTAGGTGCTGAAACATACTGTAACTGCTGCACCATTTATGGTGAAGTTGAAATTTTAATACGAAAAATAGACTGTGGAACATTAATGAACTTTCCAGAATTAGAATAAGACTTTACCAACCAAATACTGTATGTCTGTACCAGTACATAGAACACATTAGTTTGACAATAGAACTTACACTAGTGCTGCAATATAAACATCAGTGCATTCACATACAATACACACTCACTCTCTCTCTCTCTCTCTCTCTCTCTCTCTCTCTCTCTCTCTGTCTCAAACATGATCATCACTCCAACTCATCCACAACTCATCCCAAAAGTATTGGATCATCATTCCAGAGAACACAGTTCCACTGCTCCACAGCTCAGTACAGGGGATGCTTTATACTGCTCTAGCCCACAACTGGCATTAGATATGGCCATTGTTTATCTGCTCCAGAGAGTCATATTCTATTGGCAATACTTCTGTACAGGGACAAGTTGTGTGTACATCTGCATCAGCAGTTGGTGGAACGTAGAGTTGCTGAATGCATTCATTCAAAAAGCTGTCCACAAACATTTGGACATATCATTAAACTAATCTGAACCACCTCTAGATGTCACTGTTGACAAAGTCATTGAGGTGAGGTTGTAGTCTTGGTAGTCTTGACCTTACATGGCAGTGAAATCATGGCTTTGAATGCCGTTTTAATGAGCGGATGACCTACAAGGTTAGGATCCCACACATAAATACTATAGGGAGCCTCTCTAGCTGGCTGTGTTCAGTAAAGAGTAAGTGGCACCTGTGTTAGTATACAGTAAAGTAATGGTGATAAACTGACTCACAGAGCCACTGCCATTAATCAAGTCTAAAGGAGTTACTGGTCTGCATAAGAGAGACAGAGGCTGAGCAAAGAGAATAAGAGAGAAATATAGAGAAAATGACTCTGTGGATCCATCTGAGGTAGACAGGCCGAGGCCACTGCTTAGACACATGTTTTAACCAGTTCCTCACCGCTATGTATCTTGGCTGTTATTTTGACAGCATTATCACTGAAGGGGAGATAAGCTGTCTAAGGAATCGGCATGGCGCCGGCATGTCCCTCCCCCAGGTCAGACAGGCATCCCACAGTGGAGAGGGGGCTCATGAGAAGCCGGGTTTGTGTTGGCAAGACCCCAGTGCTCTGGGAAGCATCGTACTCTCTCCTGTTAAAGCCCCCAAACTTGTCTACACCCTAAGCAGGCTCCCCCATTCTCTCCTCCTTCCTCAGTTACAGCCCCAAACCTATTTTTCTTCCTTTTGTACTTCCTCATGATGTTCTCTGGTTACTTTGATGTTACTTTTGGCGCATTTACGCCCACTGACGCAGTATAATACTCATTTTTTCTATGTTATAGAAATGTTGTTATAGAGTTATGCACACGTTTGTAAAAGAGTCACATGAAATGGAACTGAATGGTAGTATATCAGTATATCTGCTCATATCATTTGGCAGAAATGTGCAAAATCTGAAGCATATTCGGCCATTTGGATGCTGGACATGGCTGTAAGACTAGTGTTGGACTGGAATTGGAGTGTCAGGGATGAATCACCGCTGACAATGTTCTTGAGAATTGACTGTAACCTCAGTCTGCAAAACTAATCCATTAACCCAAGTTAATAGATCTGAACTCTTAAAAAGATGGTTCTTCCAGGGTTGTGGTTATACACAGAACCATGAACACTCAAAGAACTTTTGGAAGAATGGTGGAAGCATTCTTCAGGTGAATGATAATATGTCCTTCTAGTTGTATGTGGTTCTATATTGAAGATTTTTGAATACATAACACCAACATAACACCAAAAATGGTTCCTCTTGACATCATAACAATAGCAGAACCCTTTTTGGTGCATCATTGAACCTTATTCAGTATGTTTCTATACAGAACCAAATACAACACATTCTTCATTGATCTGAAGAACCCTTTCCTTAAAAGTGTTTTGCAACTTTTGCATAGCTAACTAGCGCTGCCTGTCCCATTTTGGGGGCAGCCATGGCCTAGTGGTAAAGATCTGGTCTTGTGACCAGAAGGTTGCCGGTTCGATCCCCAGACAGGACATGACTGAAGTGCCCTTGAGCAAGGCACCTAACCCCCTAACTGCTTCCCGGGCGCCGGTGGATAAAGGCTGCCCACCGCTTTGGGCACAAATTCTCACAGCATAGTGTGTTCACTAGTGTGTGTGTGTGTGTGTGTGTGTGTGTGTGTGTGTGTGTGTGTGTGTTTAACCCATTCACTGCACGAATGGGTTAAATGTGGAGGTCAAATTCCGTTGTGTGAAAATCACATTGACAAATTGGTTCATCTTAATCTTAAAAAGACTAATTGAAGAATCATCTAAAAATAACGTTGTCACAAAAGGTTCTTTGAGTGAGGCCATCGAAGAACTGGTTCTATTAAGAAAATTTTCAATGGCTAAATCTTTAAAGAAGCCTAATGTAAATGGGCTGTGTGAATTTGAAGAACCTTTCTAAAGTTTAAAGGCTTGAAATCAAGGTAGGAAGAACCTTAGCTTGGCAAATAGCCACGTACGTTCTTTAGACCTTTTTAAGAGTGTTTTCCAACGTTTTAGCACAAACATACAAGCATAAAACTAGACACATGTTCGTGCAGCAGTATACAAGTCTATAGTCTTCTATTCAGAGATGCTACAATGTGAGGCAATCTTAACACATGCATCATGATTTTAAACAAAGGAAAGGGGGAGAGGGAGTGAGTGCATGTGTGCATATATAGGAATGACATAGAGAAGATGCATTGTGATCAGTATTAAAAACCTTAGCCTGGTACTCTTTAAACTTTTGACTCTTTGCACTGTAATGCCTTCAAGATGTGTTCCCTCATACTGTATACTGTATCCTGTTTTCAGGGCTTTGGGTTTTCAGACTGCTCGGCCTTGTTCTAGGCCATTGCTGTTGCACATGGTGCTACTCCGGTTGCCAAATATTCCATGAGGGTTTTTACTGCGAACCCTCCATCAGGGACCAGGCCCAGCGTGTTGCCATCAAAAGAGGAGGACAGCAGGATTATTAGTGCAGGATCAAAGCCTTCATATGAGAGACACACTAAGGAGTTTATAACCCTAGAACTGAAGGACCCAGGCTCTGGGAGGGAGAAATGGGATGAATGATGGAAAACAAGGACAAGATTTACCATGAAAGGACAAATAAGGTCACTGATAGAAAGAAGAGATTGAGAAGGAGTTCAAGATTTGGAGAAGTTCTAGTAGCCATCTTTAAGCACATCTATGAGCTAGATAACGGGACTTGAATGAACAGATACACGGAGCTTAACCTTGAAGTGGCTTCAAAATAATTTCACGTCTGCGTCACTGGAGCAAAGCTTAGACTACTCTGTTAGATAATGTCAAGTACATGTGGCTTCGAAAGAGGTGCCAAATCAAAACAAGTTGAGGTGACTTTCACACTGCAGAGTACAAAAGAGAACAAAGATATATGAGGATGGTAAAAGGGGGGCACATTAGAGTATGCTGGAAGAAATAATACATCTAATTTACTTGATTCAAATGAGCTTCCTTGTAATGTACAAAATCACTGTATTTTTTACGGTGAAAAAATGGCAACCACAGCTGCCAGTTTTTCACCGTAAATTTGACAAGATTTTTTTTACAGTGTATGTACACCAATCAGTTTCCCCCAAAATCTCAAGTAATGATTGATCATGAAATGTACCGTTTCATTGCAAAGTAAATTTTCCAAGCAAATGTTTTCAATTTGATCATGCCTGAAATAGTTTCACTGTTAACTGGGTTAGGAAATCAGGTTACTTTATTTTTATCATGTCAACATAATGATCCATACATATATTTATAAGTGACAAAATGCATTATTTACAGAAATTGAATGCAAAAATTACGGTTTTTGCTGGTATATGCATATTACGGAATATATTTGTTATAAACACAGTGCACGTATATGTTACATTGAAATCCTGTATTATTTGCGGGAAAAATATGTAAAAATTAGCGTTTTGGCTGGTGTTTTTATTTACGCCATTTCACCGTTAAATAAACTGTGTTTAACCTATTTTCCATTTACGGTGGTAAACTGTCATGGTTTGACAGTTTTTCACTGTAAAATCTACGGACATTTTTTAAAGTGTAATACTCAATTTTAACTATTCAAGTATTTCAACTATAAACTTTTACATGTTCAAAATATGATATTATGTCAACACAGCTATTGCCAAATTAAGTAATCTATATAACCCCAAGTCAGAAAAGCTCGGGACAGTATGAAAAATGCAAACAAAAATAGAATACAGTGTTTCTTACATTTGCTTTGATATTTATTTCTTTGCAGATACTTCATGGTTGATTGGCTACATTTCATTTGTTAACATACATCCATTCCTGCATTTAATACCTAATACAACACCTTCCAAAAGAAGATGGGACAGTGAAGCATTTATCACTTTGTAATGTTGTCAGAACACTTAAAAACATGTTGGCACAGAGGATATGTGTTTCAGGTGTTATTTTATCCCGTTCTTCCTGCAAACACATCCTGCAACAGGGATTTATTTGTTTAAAAAATTCTCCACACCTTCTCTGTTGGTCAGGACTGTAGGTCACTTTAGTACCTGTACCCACTTCTTCCACAGCCATACCTTTGTAATGTGTGCAGCATGTGCTTTTGCATTGTCTTGTTGAAAAATGCATGAACGTCCCTGGAAAAGATGTTGTCTTGAAGGCAGCATGTAGCTCAATAGTGTCATTTTGGAGTGTAAATGACTGTTGCCAAGAACTCCAGACCATGACAGACCCTGACTTTTAGACTTGTTGCTGATAACAATCTAGATGGTCCTTTTAATATTTGGTTTGAAGCACAAGGTGTCAAATAAGATCTGATCATCACTGTGTGATGGTCCATCCCAGACGCCTCTGAGCACAGAGTAGTCAATGCTGCTTCTAGACATGTTTAACACAAGGCTTCTTTTTTGCACAGTAAAGTTTTTAGTGAAATTTGTGATTGTAACTCAAGCTATTGAAGAATGATGGTTTTTGATGAACAATATATATATATATATATATATATATATATATATATATATATATATATATATATATATTTTTTTTTTTTTTTTTTAAATTCAATCATTTTCTCACTAATTTGTTGACAAACTTGAGATACTCTGCTCATATTTGCTCCTAAAAGTCTAATTTATGGATACTGCTTTTGTAAATCATGATTACAATTACCCAGTGTCATCACCTGATTGAAATCAGATCATTATTTAGGTTTTCTTTTTTCATTACTAGCCCTAAATTGCCCCTGTGCAGGTGAAATGTATGAATGATGTGTATTAACAAATTAAATTAAGTTGACTAGACCAAACATGAAATATATTGTGTTCATACTTTCTGCGATTAAATAAAAAACAAAGTAAATGTATGAAGCACTGTTTTTTGTATTTGTATGTTCCAACTTTTTTTTGTGGGGGGGGCACGGTTGTGGATAAATTAATATGGAAATAATGTGTTAATTTAATGTGTGTTCAAAGCATTTCTATTTCCTGTGTAACAAATGACAAAGCGATGGACAGATAAAGGGACAGACAGTCTGGGAAAGTGGGTGATGCACAGACATACAAAGGGCTGTGTTGGTGGTCTAACCGAATGCTGTCTGAGACACAGATAAACATGAATGCTGAAAGATTTCAGGAAGGGGTCAACATCTAAAACTTTCACTGACCATCAGTGAGCAAATAGACAGAAATGGACAGTCAGACAAACAGACAGAGTGAAGTTACTTAAATGATTATCTAACTTGATATAATACAGCATAACATAGTTATCTATAAAATGGACAAAAGCACATATGTGACATACTCTTATCCAGTCTAACAGATAATAGCTTGTCATACAGCGTCAGAAGTCTCATAAGGATGTCTATCCGAGACCACTTAACTTGAGATTACATACCTTTTTAACACAGTTAGAACTATTGGAACATAATACTTTGTTTGCTACAACAGTGTTGTGATTTTAGTAAAAAAAACACAGAAGCAACCTTCAGTGACCAAACATGTCTTGGCTGATGAGCTACATTTGGAATAATGTGTAAATTTTATTTTTATTTTATTTATTTATTTATTTTTATTTTTAATTTTTCCTCTTCCCAATGTACTAGTAGCCAATTAACCCATCCCATCCACTAGGGGGCTCTCCCCATCACTTTGCACTGTCCCTGACTCTAGGAGGGTGAAGACAAGCACAAGCCTCCTCCATTGCGTGTGATACAGCCACCGCCTCTTTTCAAACTACCGCTGATACCTCGTCACTGGGAAGCCAACGCACTCGGAGGAAAGCCGAAAGGATACCAATCAGTAGACGCCTGAGCCAGCAGATTTTGCAGTGTGAAAGTGTTGGGGAGAGAGTGCCATCTACCCACCCAGAGAGAACTCGGCAAATTTTTGCTTTCACGGCTGTCGATGGTGAACAGCATGACCCGGATTCAAACTCACGATCCTCTGGTCATAGTGTCAGCATCTTAGCCCACTCAGCCACTCTGGGCCCCTAAATTTGATTTTTAAATCTAATACTCAGAATTCTGCACATTTGGTTACTTGCAGTTATATTTACTATAGCACTGTTCTACATGCTCAAAGTGCTTTGACATTTGGGACATTAGAGACATCACCCACCATGGCAATTGTGGACATTGTGGTCATCACCCACCTGGCAATTGCATCCAGACCACATCAGAACTCTCATCACGCATATGTTAGACGGAGAGGAAGAAGATGGAGATGATTAGGAGTGGTCAGGGCATCATGGTAACACCTCCACTCCATCTTTTTCTGACCTGAGAGAATTTAAACTTTGTTCTTACATCTCTTTTTTACAGCCCAGCATGCCCAGCACTGCACTGAGGTATAGGGATCTGCACAGAACACAGGAATAGCACCTCCTGTTAACCACCAACACCATGTCCAGCAGCCAAGCAAGCTTGGAGATCTACCATCCAAGCATGAACTAGACCCTGACCTGGTTAGTTTCAGTGGGTTTGATTCTATAATGTGCTTCTTTAATACTATTCTAAGCACAATCATAGTCATTATTCATATAAATATGATATTTAATAATGTAGATCATTTTTTATAGTTAATTCATTCCTTTAAATGTCCAGTCAGATGATTTACATTATATAGGCAAAAGTATTGGGACATTAAATGTATTCAGTGACGAGAGCCTTAGAGAGGTCAGGATGTTTGATTATCACCACCACACCTCATCCCCAATTCATCCCAAAAGTACTGAATGGATCACCATCATTACATAGAATACATTTACACTGCTTCACAACTCAAAGCTGTGGGGTGGGCAAGAGGGGTTTACCCCTGTAAGCCCACCTGGCATTAGACATGGTGCCAATAAGTTCATGTTTATCTGCTCCAGAGAGTCCTATTCTATTGGCAGCAGTTCTCTACAGGGACTAGATAAGCTGTGTGTGTGTGTATTTGTACATCTGTGTCAGCAATGAGTGAAACTTAAAGTACATTCAGTACAAGGGATGTCCACAAACATTTGGACACATAGTGTACCGGGGGGGGCTCTCGTACATTATTACAGTACAGTAGATTTTGAGTTCTGTATGATCCTTCATTTGAATGTATGTTTAGGTTGTATAAAGCTGTTTGCTTTGCTTATCTCAGTGTTGTAACAATGTTCTGAACTCACACAGAAAGGTGCAGCTGAGCCAGGCTGCAGAAAGCTGTGAACCACAAAGTGCACAGTAACGAGAAAACTACAGGTAATTTTCATAGGGTAAAAGCACATTATACAGCTAAACTGATTTGGACCATCCATCGCATAAGCATTAAGAGCATTTGCTCTTAGAATGAGCATTAACAGGAGGCATTCAAAGTACAGTTTTCATTTTGGCTTATTAACAATATTGCTTGGTGTACAAATTCACCATATAATTATATTATGATGATTACGACAATAACTGTATCATGCAGCAATGAGTCATATAGCATCATCACCAATATAATCTGGATAGCATTATCAGTATAATACAGCATAAACTGTGTTCATATAGTGTAAACTAGAGATATAATCGAGAGTATGAGTATAAAATTAGTATAAACTGATTGAATTACCAAGCATATGAAAGTTCTACACAATAGTGGAGAGTATATGATTCTAACATGGTGGACTGTTATTACAATAAAAGTATTATCCATAATACACCATCTGTCCCAATGCACAGCCCTTCTAATGAATGCATTCAGCTACTTTAAGTTGCATCCATTGCTGACACAGATGTACAAATATACACACAGCTTGTTTAGGTCCTGTGGAGAAGTACTTCAAATAGAATAAGACTCAAATAAAGCACTCAGATAGAGCAGATAAACGTGAACATATTGGCAACATGCCTCATACACAGTAAATCTGCCAGTGTTAAATCAACACTATTAGAGTTAAATTAACACTGAGGGTGTCAAAATGTAACACTCTCAGTGTTAATTTAACTCTAATAGTGTTGATTTAACACTGGCAGATTTACTGTGTATCAAGGTGTAGGTTAGGAGGGTATAAATCTCCTCAGTATTGAGCTTTGGAGCTGTGTTCTCTAGAATGATGGCACTCCACTTTTGGGATGATTTGGGAACAAAGTGGGTGGTGATCAACATTAACACTCTATTATCACTGAATACAATCAAATTCTCAGATAACTTTATAATACATCTACTAAATAGATAATTACAGTGAATTTGAGCTTTGAATATCTTCTTCTTGTTGTCTGTAAGATACATAATTATACATCATCATTCTAAAAGCACTTATGTTCTTATTAAGTGAGCAGAGATATTTAAGGCTGATTTCCTGGACAGTGAAACCAGCCATTAGCCATTGTCTGTACTTTCAATGGAAAATCTCTATTATAAAAGTTGTGTAGTCGAGGTTACTAGGACAGTCACCCTTATCATTATATTCTATAATTACAAGATGCAAACAGAATGATACTTAAAGAGATGTGCTTACTTCATGCATAATCAAGTTAAATGTAATAGTTAAATCTGTCTAGTTGATCCATCTTAAGCATTGTGTTGTCTTAACATTCTGTGAGCGCCCCATGTCTTAAGGGTCAAAAATGACCCACCTCCACTAAAATCTACTTTTGCATGAAGAAACAATTTGTCAATTTTTACAAACTTTGTAAATTTTACCTTTTAACAGTACAGAATGATTATATTTAATCAAGAAACACCTGCCATAGTTTTTTTTTTGTTTTAATGATGATGATGATATGATGATGATGATGATGATTACGATGATGATGATGATTTGTAAAAATAATAATAATAATAATAATAAAAATAATAATAATAATAATAATAATAATAATAATCTTATTATTATTATTATTGTCATGTTGTGTCACGCTGTCATCACTTCGAGATAGTAGGCTGCACAGACGAGTCACTTCTCTGCAATGCCCTCTATCTCTCGTTGCTTGAATTATTATTATTATTATTATTATTATTATTATTATTATTATTATTGATAAATATACTACACTGTACTGCAGTAGCAGAAATGTAGCAGAAATGTGCAGAAAGTAATTCTGAAGAGTCATCAAGTTTCAGGATCATTTAGGGTCGTCTGTACTGCCAAACAGCCATATTTCACCCTTAAAACAACACAAGGGTTCAACTTTTCAGTACTTATTTACCGTGGAGATCCTGAACATTAGCACCAAGATGAAGCATGGTTAGCCTTTCTCTGACAGTTTGATAGTTTTGAAGTTATAAGGACATGTCCTGACGTCCCTTAGCCTTGAATAAAAATAGCCTGTGTCTGAACTCTGCTCTCAACTCACTTTCCTCTGTAAATTCTGGCTGTAAAATCCCACTGGGCCACAGCTGCTGTGGCACTTTGGGATTTATGGTGATGTAATAATTATTTTATGTGACTGTAATATTAGTACATCAGGTCTTTGTGAGTGTTCTGTGAAAGAGGAGAGTTTATGAGGGATGTATAACTATTAGAATAGGCATGTCTGTGCATTAGTGAGAAAGACAGAGATGCTAAACTGCAGTGTAAAATATACCCTAAGCATCACCTTTTCCCTCTGACCTTTATATAAGACCTGGGCCATTCAGGCCTTTCTACTACCCTGACCTTCAGCTTAAGGTGGACTGATACATATTTTAAATTCATGTTTAGTTTACATATTGTTGTGGTCTGAGAAAGGAAAGTTCATTTTAATGTTATTTAATGTAAAAATCATTTATTTCAAGTCATTTTGGACCATTTCTATTGGTTCATTCTTCATGCAGTGGAAACAACAGGTGTTGTGCTTAAGAAGGGGCAGAAACATTTCCTCAAATTTGGGTGTTACCAAGACTGCACACTTTTCCATGGATAGTTTATACTAGTGCATTTTTTTAAAGAAAGTCTCATTAAAATGGGAAAGCATGGTGACTTGGTGGTTCACACACTCGCCTCTCAGTGCTGAGGTCTTGGGTTTGAGTCTTAATCTGGGTGGAGTTTCCATGTTTTACCCATGTCTGTATGGGTTTCTCTGGGGTCTGTCATTTCCTCACACAGCCCAAAAACATGGAGGTCAGGAGAATTGGCTGTTCTAAATTGTCCTGGTGTGTGTGCCCAGTGATTGATTGACACCATGGGTTTAGCTAAGATAGTGGAATCTCCTGCTCTGTGCCCAGTGACTGGGTATGGGGACATGCCCTCTGACCAGGATTTAGTGGATAATTGATGGATGAATAAATTTAAATAAAACATAATGACAATGTTCATTGTTGGTCATAATTTATTTAAAAAATGTTGACTGTTATATTGTGTATTGTTATTATATGTAAAGAGATATTTCAGACATTTTTGTTTACTTTTAATCCAGACTCTCAAATTATTAGAATATTTAATTTTAAGTTTGAGTAAAGTTTACCTTTATGAATTAAATTATGGACACAAATTAACTGTCACACAATATAAACATTTTTGGAGATGCACATTTATCCAAACCCATCAACACCTCTGAAAATTGGTGAATGACAGTGCAATTTCACCTGTTCACCTGTGGGTTTATTGTTGTGGCTCACTAATGTTGTGACTGGTTTTAAAGTTTTAGCAGACTTTATGTAAAAAAACGAACACTCTTGATTATACTACAGGTTTTATTATTAATTTTTTAGACACACTATTGCTGTTATTTTTTATATATTTATTAAAATGCAACATGAAAGTAATGGAACAGTAAATTGTTTTTCAATGTGTTAAATTTAGGAAATGACTAAAAGTGCAGAAAAGACGTCACATTTTGTCTTACTTTCTGTAAAGAATGATAAAAAAGAATAAAATGTGTTGAATATGTTATATATTTGATCAAGTGCAGTGTGTCTCTCTCTGAACTCTTAACACAGCTCTTTTTTCAATAGTCTTTTTTACAGAGACAGAATAGTACTAAGAATTCACTTCATCATGCCTTCCTTGTTCATACAAATAATGTACTTTTGACATCTTGAAAAACACATCTCTGAACTTCATAATTTGGCTGAAGGTTTTTTGCCTGACTTGTGTGGATTTCTGCATTTGTAGTCATAATGTTTACTTAAAATGATAAGCGATGCTGTTTTGCCAGTGAGCCTCTAGACCACTTCAGCATCAGAACAGATAATAGCAAAACACCTCATAGCTCAATACAACTCCCAGCATTGCAGCAGCACTGAAAACTAGACTGCACACTGAAGGGTGTGTGTGTGTGTGTGTGTGTGTGTGTGTGTGTGTGTGTGTGTGTGTGTGTGTGTGTGTGTGTGTGTGTGTGTGTGTGTGTGTGTGTGCAGGAGCTATCTCATTGTATCTCCTGACTGTGTGGACACAGTGGGTTCACAGGCAGGTCCTGACATGGGCAGGTAAACAGTGGGCAGTTTCTCCTCCTCCTGTTTCTCCTCCTCTTTTTGGCCCATACAGATCTGGAACCAAACTTTGTTCTTCAAAACAGATCTCAAATCATAGCATATCAATGTTTTTTTTTACAATAAATTTATGTCTGCATTTTATTCTAATGACATTTCAGAGAATAGAGTTTACTGCTCCACAGTTCAATGCTGGGGGGCTTTATACCCATCTAGCTCATACCTGGCATTAGACATGGTGTCAATAAGCTCATGTTTATCTGCTCCATAAAGTCTTATTCTATTGGCAGTACAGTACTTATCTTCAGTTGTGTGTTTGCATTACATGGTGTCAGCAATGAGTGCAACTTAAAGTAGCTGAATGCATTCATTAGAAGGGCTGTCCACAAACATTTGGACATATATCTCAGCTCCCATCCTACCTGTGTTACCTTTTGTCTCTCAATTTTTCCATCTACATAGGAACCACATAACACAACACCTAGCAACCAGTTAACAACCATGTAGCAACAGTCTAGAAACAACCTGGCAACCACATAGCAACAGCCTAGCTACCATTTAACAATCATGTAGCAACAGTCTATCAACCACCTAGCAACAGCCTTGCAACCACAGAGCAACAAGACTTGGTGTTTTGTTTTTACTAACCCTGTAAAGCTGCTTTGTGACATCAGTTCTAAAAAGCACTGTATAAATACATTTGACTTGACTTGACTACTGAGCAACCACAGAGTAACTATGTAGCAACAGCCTAGCAACGACTTAGCAACCATGTAGCAACAGCCTTGCAACCACTTAGCAACCATGTAGCAACAGCCTAGCAACCACTTAGCAACCACATAACTTATCAAACCATAGCAACTCCCTAGCAATACCCTAACAACTGTCTGACTGACTAGAACTGCCTAAGATATGTAATAACACTTTCTTCAGAAAATGTACTTTTCCAGTTTTATTACAGAACCTCTGTTGGGATTATATCTCATGTGAATACTCATTTCTTTTATCTAATTCTATTTGGTTTTAATATTTTGATATTTAATATATAAAGAACACCTATACATTTAACTGAACTAAATTAAATATACAGTGTATGGTGATTATACATGCTCATGTGTACTTATTACCAGGGTCAATATCTAAGACTTATACACAGAACTATGTTTATAATACCAGCCAGTTTGTCTTGCACAAGTATCTTTTCATTTGTTTCATACCTTCAGTACCTCACCAGGCTGTATTTTCTCTAATTTGCCACTTTCACAATTCCCAGAATGCACTGCACAACTGGCAACATCCGGTTCACCATTTTCTCTTGTTTTTCTCTTGTTTATGTCTGTGCCAGCTACGCTAGTAGTGTAGCTTAGTTTTGATAGCATGCAACACGATAGCTTGCAACGTGTTTACACTAAAAACCCACTGCATAAATTGAAAATACAAGTTGCCACAACAAGATATGATGTTTAATATCCAAAGAAATATTTTCTGCATGTAGTTACAAAAGCTAGTAGATATCATGTAAGTATTTACTTACCAAATAAAGTTGTAAACAGTGTATGTAGCGTAGCCGGCACAGACATAAACAAGAGAAAATGGTGAACCGGATGTTGCTGCTTGCGTGGTGCATTCTGGGAATTGTGAAAGAGGCAAATGGCAGAACTGAAGAGCCACACACAATGATCAGTACATTCACTTAAGTGGATTGATTATGATTAACTCACACACACACACACACACACACACACACACACACTGTCTCTGTTCAGTGTTTCCACGCTGTCAGTTTATACTCCTATGGCACTGTGCCAGGGTGGAGCTAAACTCACACAAGACAACATGTTCCAACTATTTCAAACTAATTAGAAAGACTAATGGACTCTTATCCGGCCACTGCTGGAGGTTTGGAGAAGGAGAGCAAAGTTTCTCTGCTTTTTTTTTTTTTTTTTGCTGAGCGATGGAGGAGGGTTAAGGGCAGCCAACAACTATAATGTTGAAAACCAAGATGAGCTT
>BRDA01013359.1:0-19317 GCA_036984385.1 Crenuchus spilurus | reverse complement strand
CGTTACCTGGAACAAAAATATTCAGAGATCTCGACTCGTTACCTGGAATACTCGTTAGTAGGGATGCTCGTAAGTAGGGTTACCACTGTAATGTGGTAGAGAGTGGTTTTATTCAGGCACCCCGCTGTTTGACAGTGATGTGCTTTATCAGAATGGTTTTAGACCTGAATGTCTAAAGGAAATAACTGTTCAGGGACAGCAAATAAGACCAGAAAACTTTAGAATCACAATGACACACAAGTACAGGTATTACTGTTTAGAAAGCTTTCAGAGCAGAACTACAAATTACACATTACAAGATCAAAATAACTACACTCTACACTATTTGCTTTCAGTTTTTCAAAGAATGTTCAATGGGCAAGTACAACAACAATAAATATTAACTAGTAGAGGCATCTTTTCTGTCTGGACATTTTTTTATTTTTGTGCATGATCCCCGACATAAATGCAGAGTGAAGTAAAGTAGCACAAACTAGATCTAGCCTGATGAGAATCAGTGACATTGAAATGAAATCTCTGATTAAGTTAGTCAATGTTATGCAGGGAAGCAACGGTAAAGAATTACTGAATTACTGAGTC
Organism: Crenuchus spilurus; assembly: GCA_036984385.1. NCBI lineage: Eukaryota > Metazoa > Chordata > Actinopteri > Characiformes > Crenuchidae > Crenuchus > Crenuchus spilurus. The sequence goes on along the minus strand of BRDA01013359.1, from coordinate 18,738 downwards.
CAGAATACTGAACTGCATAATGCTCCAGTATAGACACACACACACACACACACACACACACACACACACACACACACACACACACACACACACACAGACATAACCAACAAGGATGAATATTTATTTGGTGGCCACTAGAGGACAAATATAGTGGGGCATTGATTTACATAATAATAGGTCTATAATAATGTTTATAATAGGTCAACAAAGTCATCAGACACAATGAATTTATTTAGCACATTTCTTCATCACTCCTGAGAGTAATTCCTGGTAACACTGCACAGTGCACAGACATTTGCTTTCTTAGAGTGTGGAAAGTAACCCATAGAAGTCTATAATTACTATCATTTAACATAATATCACTTACGTGGTCACATATATAATTCAGTGACATATCTATATGTATTTCTAGATTCCCATTCATTTACACTCACACTATCAGTATTTTTGAGTCTAAATGTTTTTTTTACAAAATGGCAAACCATGACAACATATAAGGGATCTTTTTCTTTCTGCAAAGCCAAACAGAACGTCACCAGAAAAAGTTTGTTTTTGAATCTAACCTATTACGTGTGTTTGCTGTTAGTATGCTGATCACTCATGATGACCTCGTGAAGATCTCAGATTTTGGAACTTCAAAGGAGTTACGAGATAAGAGCACAAAGATGTCTTTTGCTGGAACTGTGGCCTGGATGGCACCAGAGGTCATAAGAAATGAACCTGTGTCAGAAAAAGTGGATATCTGGTAGGATTTTTTGTCGGCCTTTCACATTTGCACAACTACAACCAAACTAGTGAGCTAATTGTTGTGATGTAGCAATGTCAGCAAAATGACTCTAACAATGTGTGCCAACCATTTATTTGATTATTCTCACTCCACTCTACCTCCCGTGTAGGTCGTTTGGTGTAGTTCTGTGGGAGATGCTGACAGGCGAAATCCCTTACAAAGATGTGGACTCCTCTGCTATTATCTGGGGAGTGGGCAATAATAGCCTACAGTTACCCCTCCCTGAAAGCTGTCCAGATGGCTTCAAGATCCTCCTCAAACAATGCTGGTGAGAATACATAGCACAAACAGGAAATCTGTGTATTATAAGCACTATGCCCTGCAATGCCTACCACTATACAGTCATGGCCAAAAGTGTTGGCACCCCTGAATTTTTTCCAGAAAATGAAGTATTTCTCCCAGAAAATTATTGCAATTACACATGTTTTGTTATACACATGTTTATTTCCTTTGTGTGTATTAGAACAACACAAAAAATAGAGGAAAAAAAGGCAAATTTGACATAATTTCACACAAAACTCCAAAAATGGGCCGGACAAAATTATTTACACCTTTTCAAAATTGGGGGTAAATAACTTTGTTTCAAGCATGTGATGCTCATTCAAACTCACCTGTGATAAGTAACAGGTGATTTAAAAATCACACCTGAAACCAGATAAAAAGGAGAGATGTTGACTCAGTCTTTGCATTGTGTGTCTGTGTGTGCCACACTAAGCATGGAGAACAGAAAGAGGAGAAGAGAACTGTCTGAGGACTTGAGAACCAAAATTGTGGAAAAATATCAACAATCTCAAGGTTACAAGTCCATCTCCAGAGATCTTGATGTTCCTTTGTCCACGGTGCGCAACATAATCAAGACGTTTACAACCCATGGCACTGTAGCTAATTGCCCTGGACGTGGACGGAGGAGAAAAATTGATAAAAGGTTGCAACGCAGGATAGTCTGGATGGTGGATAAGCAGCCCCAATCAATTTCCAAAGAAATCCTTAATCCTTCTGGGAAAACATCTTGTGGACAGATGAGACCAAGATAGAGCTTTTTGGTAAAGCACATCATTCTACTGTTTACCGAAAACGGAATGAGGCCTACAAAGAAAAGAACACAGTACCTACAGTCAAATATGGTGGAGGTTCAAAGATGTTTTGGGCTTGTTTTGCTGCCTCTGGAACTGGGTGCCTTGACTGTGTGCAAGGCATCATGAAATCTGAAGATTACCAAAGGATTTTGGGTCACAATGTAGGGCCCAGTGTCAGAAAGCTGGGTTTGCGTCCTAGGTCATGGGTCTTCCAGCAGGACAATGACCCCAAATATACTTCAAAAAGCACCCAGAAATGGATGGAAACAAAGCCCTGGAGAGTTCTAAAGTGGCCAGCAATGAGTCTGGATCTAAATCCCATTGAACACCTGTAGAGAGATCTTAAAATTGCTGTTGGGAGAAGGCACCTTTCAAATATGAGACTTGGAGCAGTTTGCAAAAGAAGAGTGGTCCAAAATTCCAGTCAAATTTGCCTTTTTTTCCTGTTTTTTGTGTTGTTCCAATACACACAAAGGAAATAAACATGTGTATAACAAAACATGTGTAATTGCAATAATTTTCTGGGAGAAATACTTCATTTTCTGGAAAAAATTCAGGGGTGCCAACACTTTCGGCCATGACTGTATGTAACTCAAGAAGAGTTGAATTAGCTAAAGGTAGCCTATGTGATGTGTTAACAGACACAGTGCATAACCATGTCAAAAACCTGGGGTGGTGTGTAGCAAACAATTCAGTTCAATTAGTAATGAAAACTGAAATGACAATTTGTAGGGCATAATTAGAATACAACACCTGCTTGTGCTTTAGCAGTACTCTTCTAAAGAGGGCAACAGCTGGCGAGAAAAGCAGTGCACTTCACTGCGAAAAGCTATGCATCTCTACAGTAACCACAAGGTCTTTACTATACTTAACAGTTCAGTTCTTTTATGAATTTGCAAAAAGAAACCTTGAAATCTGATCAGCCCTCTAAGTGACCCCCACTTTTTTTAGTCCATGCTCTCTATTTTTTTGTACAAACAGTTGAAAACAGCAGTTGAAGTGTGAAGTAAACATTAAATTAAAGCTGTGATGATGGTGATGTGTGTGCAGGAACTGTAAGCCCAGAAACAGGCCATCATTCAGGCAGATTCTGCTGCACCTGGATATTGCCTCCGCAGATGTGCTATCCACTCCACAGGAGACCTACTTCAAATCACAGGTAGCAACAGAAACACACAAATTGATGGATTCAGATTCCCAGCACAACAGGTCTAAACTTTATGTATTTTATGGCGTCAGATGTGATCAACTGAGCAAAATGCCAAGTGTTTGCATCGGATTTATGTTATATGTGTGTGTGCTTGGCTGTGTGTTTGCAGGCTGAGTGGCGCGAGGAAGTGAAACAACACTTTGAGAAGATCAAGTCTGAGGGAACATGTCTGCACCGGCTGGACGAGGAGCTCATTAACCGTCGCCGTGAAGAGCTCAGGTCAGTACCATAGCAACAAGCAGCAGGCAAAAGTCTTCCAGAAAATCCTGCAGTTAATAAGTTATACTAAAATATAATAAATATTTCACACTGACAGTGCCACTAAAGAAGACCTTCAGTCAGAACGTGTTGCTAATAATAAATGAAAAGAAACATTCACCATTTAGCATTGTACTGATCAAACCATTAAGTGATCATGGTACTCTCAGAGATTAAAAACTGCTAATTCAATTACGAATGACTGTAGTTTTGGGCAGGACAGGACTTTATTTCAGTGTTAATATCTACAGTTCCTGGTGAAAGTATTCACCCCCTTGGCTTTTTACCTATTTTGTTACTTTACAATTAACATTTTTTATATTAATTCTATTAGATTCATTTGCATATGTATATATAATAATTTGGAAATAAAAAATGGAAAATTGGCATATGTTTTCACCCTTTGCTATATAGCCCCTAAAAGTTCTGGTGCAATCATTTACCTTCAGAAGTCACATTTTAGTAAAATGACATCCACCTGTGTGCAATCTAAGTGTCACATGATCTATCAGTATATACACACCATTTCTGAAAGGCCCCAGAGGCTGCAACACCATTAAGCCAGAGGCATCACTAACCAGACAACACAATGACAACTCAAGCAGATCTCCAAACAAGTCAGGGACAAATTTGTTGAGAAGTACAAGTTAGGTTGGGTTATAAAAATATACAAATCTTTGATGATCCCTGAAGTACCATCAAATCCATTATCATCAAATGGAAAGAAAATGGTACCACAACAAACCTGCCAAGAGAGGTCTGCCCACCAAAGAAGTTAGACCGGGCAAGGAGGGCATTAATCACAGAATCAGCAAAGAGAAAAAAGGTAATCCTGAAGGAGTTGCAGAGTTCCCAAGTAGAGACAGGAGTATCTGTCCATATAAGCACAATAATCTATACACTCCATAGAGCTGGGATTTATGGAAGAGTGGCCAGAAAAAAGTCTTTACTGACAGACAAAAATTTAAAAGCTCATTTTGAGTTTGCCAAAAGGCATGTGGGAGACTCCCCAAATGGATAGATGAAGGTGCTCTGGTCAGATGAGACCAAAATGTAACTTTTTGGCCATCAAAGTAAATGCTATGTCTAGGGAAATGTGTAAATGTATTAGAATGGCCTAGTCAAAGCCCAGACATTAATCCAACTGAGAATCTGTGGTCTGACTTGAAGATTGCTCTTCACCATCAGAAACCATCTAACTTGAAGGAGCTGGAGCAGTTTTGCTGGAGGAATGGGCAAAAATCCCAGTGGCAAGATGTGGCAAGCTCATAGAGACTTATTCAAAGTGACTTACAGCTTTAATTGCACAAAAGGTGGCTCTACTACGTACTGACTTTAGGGGGGTGAATAGTTATGCACATTTAAGTTGTCTGTTATTTTGTCCTATTTGTTGTTTGCTTCAAAATAAAAATAAAATCAGATGTTCAAAATTGTAGTCATGTCCTGTAAATGAAATAATATACCATCAAATAATCTATTTTAATTCCAGGTTGTGATGTAGCAAAACACAAAAAATACCAAAAGAGTGAACACTTTCACAAGGCACTGTACCTATTTTTGACTCATTATATCATCACCTCATTAAATCCAACACAGCACAAAAATAATACAATAAAAATTTTGTTCATAATTGAATTAAAAAGGGAAAACCATCAAATATTCTATTCTGAAAGTGATGTATTTCCAGCTGTTTTTGTTGTACTGTTGATAAGTTTGGCTTATAGCTCATGAAAATCAGAAATTGACAATCTCAAATTATTAGAATGTTTAATTCTGAGAATATATGTAGTGAATATAAAATATATAACAGTTTACCTTTTTGAATTAAATTATGAACACAAATTACTGTTTACACAATTTTCAGGCACTGGTACTTTTGTTAGATTTTATCTCTATGTTTTGCACAGCTTGTTTATTTATTTATCTATTTTTCAGAATCAGAAAGGCTACAGCATCGATATGTCTTTGCGGCAGAAATCAATTCTACACTATATTGCACACAGCACATAAATATTTCATAGAACAAGCCTAAAGAACCAGGGGACAAGATGAAACAAAAATTCTTAAATGCCTGTTTTTTTTTCTTAAATACTTTTAATTACTTAAATTAATTACTTTAAATACTTTTTACTTAAATACTTTTCTTTTAAATCTAAATGAATGTTTGAAACACCCTCTCCGTTCTTTTTAAAGTTTTGCTTTTTTGGCTCCCTTCTTCATAAGAAAAAATTTTAATCAGTTTCACTTCATTTCATCTCATTCACTGAAAAATGACAGACTGTGCTAGCCTTTATTTTTCTGATGGATATTTCTTCCACCATCACTTTCATTTCTTGTTTACAATTTTTTTTCCTTTTTTATATTTTTCCTCCATTTTGGTGTTGTTTGGTCAGCTGTAGCATCCATAATAAAACAGAGAATTTCTTAAGTGAATATAAAAAGATTTTTTGGAGAATTGCATTATCTTTTGAGAAACATTTATGAACTTCTTATTGTCTTATTTTTGCAAGTTTTTTCTTAAAAAAGCTTTCATGAAACTGGCCCCAGGAAAGCTCCTTATGAGCATCCATGTTTATACTGGACAAAAATGAAATCATTTTCCTAACTCAGTCTGACATTCTATGTCTCCAGCATAGCTTTAGTGGTCTTTTGGTAGTTATTATATTACTGTGTCACCCACCAGGCATGCACTGGACATCAGAGAGCATTATGAGAGGAAACTAGAAAGAGCCAACAACCTTTACATGGAGCTGAATGCAGTGATGTTACAACTAGAGTTGAAAGAAAAAGAACTGCTCAGGTAAATCACGTCAAAACATACACATATATCACCAATTACAGTGGCATGCAAACGTTTAGGCACACTTATCAAAATGCCAAGTTTTCCTCATTGAAAAATCAGATCAAGATGAATAATTTTGTTCACCTTTAATGTGACATATAATCTGTACAATTCTACTAAAAATAAACTGAAATCTTTTAGGGTGGAAAAATCTAAATAAAATGGTTGCATAAATATGGACACCCTTAAGCTTGAGTCTATCAGCATGGCACATATTGACTTGGCAAAATTTGCCCACTCTTTGCCCAAATCTGTCAGATTGTGAGGGCATCTCCTGTGTGTAGTCCTCTTCACATCAACACGTATTTTCAGTTGGATTCTAGTCTGATCTCTGACTGGCCCATTCCAAAACTTTGATCTTCATCTGGTGAAGCCCTTTTTTTGTGGATGTAGAGATTTGCTTTGGGTTGTTTTTGTGCTGAAAGGAGAAATTTCTCTTCATCTTTATCTTTTTAGCAGAGGCCTGAAGGTTTTGTGCCAAAATTTACTGATATTTTTAACGGTTCATAATTCCCTCCATCTTGACTAAAGCTCCAGTTCCAGCTGCAGACAAACAGCCTAAAGCCTAAAGCTCCCTCCACCATGCTTCACTGTGGGTCTGCTGTTCTTATAGTGATGTGCAGTGTTGGCTTTGTGCCAAACATACCTTTTGCAATTATGGCCAAAATGTTGAACCTTGGTCTCATCAGACCAGAACACGTTTTCCTCACATGATTTTGGTAAAACAGCTGAGTTTCAATGTTTTTCTGTAATAAAGTGCTTCAGTCTTTCCCCCCCAACAGCACAGACATATGAGGAAGATATGAGACTGTTGTCACATGTACTACACAAACAGTACTGACCAGAACGTTCTGCAGCTCCTGTAATGTTGCTGTGCATTGCAACGTGAAAGTGATAAGAGAGAGTGAGAGCACCATCTACCCGCCCAGAGAGAGCACTGCCAATTTTTGCTCTGTTGGGCCCCGGCTGTTGATGGCAAACAGCATGACCGGGATTCAAACTCGCGATCCTCTGGTCATAGTGGTAGTGGTAACCTTAATGTCATATCTAATGTCTTGTGCATGTTTTGTTCTCTTCTCCTGACTGATGCCTTTGAACAGTGAGATCTCTTTGATGCTTTATAAGCTCTCTGAGACTTTTGCTCTAAGTTGTGATTTAATATCATGAAAATCTACTAGAACAGCTGAACTTTATTTGGGTTCATCAGAATCACTTTAAATGATGACTGTTGTGTATTAACTATTATTTAACATGAGTGTGAATGTGATTGGTTAATTCTGAACACAGACATGTTACCAAAGGGTGTCCATATTAATTCAACTACTTTATTTTACTTGTTAATTTTTATTTTTCCCTTCTATGCAATTTCAGTCTGTTTTTCAATGTAATTGTACAGATTATGAGTCACATTAAAGATGGAAAAGTTCTGAAATGATCCATCTTGGTCTGATTTTAAATAAATAAACAAATATATATATATATATATATATAATTTTAAAACGAGCTACATAAATAGATATTCTGACAAAAATGGAGTGTTCAGGGGTCTTTGTTTATACTGAGAACATTGTTTTTGTAGGAGGGAACAGTGCCTGGACAAGAAATACCCTGGCCTGTTTAAACACCACCCCTCAAATACAGTGGATAAACTTATTAAGAAGAGGAATGTACCCCAGAAACTACCTTCTCATGGCAAGAGGTGCGGACCTTCCTTCTGTTGGTTGTCATTCTTCTGCTAATCTGAGGCCAATTTTACAATCTTTAATGTCAGCTGAGGCAGAGTGTTTATCTGGGGAGGACGTGGTTCAAGTGCATGAAATATGAATGAGATGTAATTCTCAACATGTTCTTATGTAAGACAGAAGTACAGATTTAGAATAATATTGTCTTTGTTTCTTTTTTTCATGTTACCACATATATTATAGAAGCGTAGAAACCACAAAAAAATGTATCGTTTAAATTTATTTTATAGATCTCTCCTCATTCAAGTCCATCTTGGTTTTGTGTGACTGAAAAGTAAGATATATATAATATATACTGCTTGAGGTTTAGTCTTCTTCTAATCTTAATCTTAATCTTAATCTTAATCTTAATCTTAATCTTCTTCGCTGAGCATTCAAAGCTTCTTCTATGATAAGCCCTCTTACTAATGTAAATGTGAAGTGTTCTTTGGAGCCATGTCATTGTTCCTTTAAGAACAGTTAAGAACAGAGTTTAAGAACATTTTAAAAGGTCTATGTCAAGTTTTTCTCCCATACGCAATTTTATATGTACATAAGAAAAAGTGTATTTTTTTGTAAAACCTCACTTTCTATTCTTTATCCAGACCTGATCTTTTAAGGTCAGAGGTCATTCTCCCAAAAATGGACCCTGGTGTGCTGCAGGTGACTGTTCCTTCTTGCCCTAACCGTAATTCTACTTCACCGAGCCGTGCCCGCAGGGTTAAAACTCGCCATCGCAGGGGTGGGCGGGGCAGCAGTGGTGACCTCTCAGGACCAAAACACTCCACTGGTGCCTCCAGCAGAGAGAGAGAGACACCTACATCTGCCACTACGGCCCCCAGCGGGACTCCTACTAATGACCAAGGGGTAACGACCGCTTCTAGAGGAGGTCAGCTGGACACTCCTCCACTAAAACTCTCCTCTTCCAGTCCAGACCTGCTTTGCTCAACTCATGGGGCTGAAGGTGGGGCTAGCGGTGGGACTGGCAGTCTAAGTGAAGGTCTTGGGGGCGGGACCAGAGGCACAACAGAAGCTGGTGCTGGAGTTGATGAGACTCCGCCACGAAGTGACACGGCTAGTGAGGATGCAGCATCACTTCCTTTCTCCAGCAGCCCTGATTCACCCTGTGGAAGAGGTGTGGCAGTGGGGCGAGGTGAGGAGAGAGAGGAAGGAGCCGGGGCAGTCCGATTACCAAGAGGAGCCAGTGGCAGTCATCTAACTCCATCAGCTATATTATACAGAGCAGCTATTACACGTAAACAGGTATATTTCCTCATACCCTCACTTAACACACAACCATGTACTAAGGGTGGTCATTTCACCATGTTTTACTTTAATTTGATGTTGACAGTGTTGAAGCCTAATTTACACTATAGGTCAAAAGTTTTAGAACATCCCTATTTTTCTAGTTTTTTATTGCAAATGACTGAGTTTAATGTGTCATTGACTCTGAAATGAAAGCAGAGGAGTTAAATAAGAACTCATTAATCAGTTTATAGACCAAAATGTGTCTAAACTTTGGACACAAAGCTGCACCTTTGTCAGATATAACAGCTGAACACACTCCTGACATTCTTTCTACAACAGACATCAAACATTCTTCAGACAGTTCTTCACTAATCTGCTGCAGAACCTCACATAAATGTTGGCTCTTGTAGGTTTGCTTTGCTTTTCACTTCATCCCAAATCAGCTGGATGGGGTTTAAGTCTGAGACTGTGCTCCACTCCATGTTTTCAAGCTGACCATCTTGTTGTTTTGTCCTGAGGTAGTTCTGGCAGAGCTTGGACTGATGTTATGGGTCTTTATCTTACTGTAGGATGAACCTCTGACACACTGGGCTCATACCTGAGGGCACTGCATGGCACTGCAGGATGCTGTGGTAGTCGTGGTGGCTCAGGATGCCTCTCACTCCATTACTGCAGAACAGCTTTCATCCCATTTCATGTTCCTGAGAAAAGCATTTGTGTATAATTCTGTAATGTACATTAATTTACAGTTTTGGGTAAACTTACTTTTTTTAAAGGTCTGGCAGTTCATCACTTACCTTTGTATCATTTTAAGCTGTTCACTGGACTTGAATGACTTGAATTACAGTAAATGACTGGAAAAGTTGGGGTCTTCTAAAACTTTGAAAATAGTCTATTTCAGAATAAAGCATCAATGTTTGATATCACTTCCACATGCACTTCGGTGTTAATTATGTGAAATATAAAAAAATGTGTGTGTGTTGATGTTCAGCGCCGTGGTGTGTCTTCAGAGGAAGAAGAGGGAGAGGTGGATAGCGAAGTGGAATTACCAAGGAGACGGTGAGTGAGGATGTGTATAGAATTCTAGATGAAAAGATGGTAATTAAGACATAATGTTTGTGATGATTAAATAAGCCAGCCAAAAAAACCTTTATTTAAGATGTCAAGGATAAAAAGTCTGACACCCCATGTTAAGTTTGTTGACTCTAGTTTGATCATTGAATGACCAGTAAATATTAGAGATAAACAGCTCCTTAGCTTTAGTTTCATGTAATTATTTATATATTTGTATGACAGGAGAATAATTATGCAAATTCAATAAAAAAATAAACAAAAAGAGGCAACAGAGCAGAATGGGTATAAAAACAGGTGGGATGCACTTTGTGTGAGGAGTAGTGGAAAATTGATATTTATTTATGACTAGAACAAATGTGAGCAAAGTAAAAGCTCAAAGTAAAATGCTTCCTCATGAAGATACAGTTCATTATTACATAAAACACTGTCTGTTAAAATCACCTAATACAGCTTCATTACAATTGTATTTAAGTATGCCATTGTCATGAATCTTAATTATGTCACTGTGTACTGATTTGTCCACTTTGATCTACAGACGGCCCACTAGTATAACCAAGTGCCAGTCAGTGTCCACCTTCAGCTCAGAGAACCTGTCCGTCTCAGATGGAGAGGAGGGACATACTACCGACCACTCTCACAGTGGCACACCAGACGTGGTCAGCACTAATACGGATGAGCGGCTAGATGATCGCAGTGATGACCTCATCTCACAGGGTTCTGAAATCCCTGCTGATATCACAGACCCCGCCCTGTCTGAGAAAGAGGCTGCTGCCCTAGAACAGGAGAGAGCAAACTTCGACCTAGAACAAAATATTTTGGAGGTAAACTCACACATCTTATAGACACAAGATAACTCTTCCCTTTACATTATGTAATCCCAACGGAAGTGGCCACAAAGCAGTCAGAATGCAGTCACATTTAAAAATGCAGGATTGAATGACTGAGTGACATTTTTACCAGCTGACTAATCAGGATACATATCAGCAGACTACTGAATACAACCAGCTAACAAACCTTCTGTTGTAGTAGATTTTAAATTTCACAGAAAACATTTACACAGGTTTTCAAATGTGCATCTTCTTTTTTCTTTTTCTTCTTACCATCACATCACTCAGGAAAGCCGTATTTAACTAAACCTATTGGCTTCAAATTCATTTTGACCCAATCAAATGGTGTATAAAGTACATGGATTAGACAGTGAAAGTGAAACAGCTGTCATGTTAGTGTGGGAGGTTTCATGGCTAAATTGGACCAGTCTGGTGGCCAATCTTCATTAATGTCACATTGCACCAGTAAGAGCAGAGTGTGAAGGTTCAGTTAGCAGGTAAGAGCACAGTTATATAGTATATTACAATGCACACAACATTATGGTGACATACCAGAGTTCAAAAGAGGACAAATTGTTGCTGCACGTCTTGCTGGCGCATCTGTGACCAAGACAGCAAGTCTTTGTGTCTAAATATTATTGAGCCACTTTGGGGTGTTTTGGAGGAGCGAGTCAGGAAACGGTTTCCTCCACCAGCATCACGTAGTGACCTGACCACTATCCTGCAAGAAGAATGGCTTAAAATCCCTCTGACCACTGTGCAGGACTTGTATATGTCATTCCCAAGACTAATTGACCCTGTATTGGCTGCAAAAGGAGGCCCAACACCCACTAATCAATTATTGTGGTCTAAAACCAGCTGTTTCACTTTCATTGTCTAACCACTGTAGATATGACTGTTTATTGATAATTAATTTTACCATGTCATAGATAAAAAATACATTTCAGTCAGTCTTTTACAGAGATCCTCTCTCCCTGTCCCTTCTAGACTCGTGCATTGTGTGAGGATTCTGATTGTGACAGTGCCGAGCTTGACCAGTCAGGAAGTGGAGAACCAAGTCGCCCCCCAAGTGCAGGAGGCTGGGGTCAGGGTCCTCAGAATTAACACACACACACACACACACACATACACAGATGTTCACACACAGCTCTGTGTGTTTGTACATACTGTATATATGTTCACCAAAACACCTGCAGGATGCCAGCACACTTACACTTATGTAGTGTCACTGAAACACCTGATACACCACAAACACACACAATCACATCCAACTTCAAAAAATCCTATTTTTGGGCCTGTATCACAAACTGATGATGTAGAATTAATGTATCAAAAAGCAACTATTAGCTACTTTAAGAACACATCTTCAGAACTTGGTTAAGATGGTACTGAAATTCCAAAGACCAGGACCCCATTCTTTGTAAAAGGCTCTCGTTTTAAATAGACACAGATCTGGCAGTTTGATTGCTCAAGATCAACATTACATTTGTTAAAATCTCTTTTTATCCTGCTCCAGCACAGGCTGACTCAAAGAAACTCAGGACCTGCAGACATAAAACTTACCATAAATTGTCCTTTATGGTTACCCTTTCTTTGGTCTCTTCCATGTTCGTTTTCACAAAAATATGGTTGCGTAAACTTTGTACTCTAGAAAATTATTTTATAAGGTGCTGAACAATGCAATTTATGTGGTGCTTCAGGACACTATCTGTTGTTTTAACCCCCCTGACATCTTGACATCTACTATCAAGATGTCATTCAGAAATTTTAATAACCTTGTGACTCATGTTTTTTTTAACAGAACAGGCTGAAACTGAAGCAGAAGGAGGGATGAATTGTCATTTTTTTTAATTCAGAGATAAATTTAAATTTTAAAGGACCAAAAAAATTATTTTATTACATAAATGATATTATGTTTAAGTGCTGTATGTGCAGAAGGTGTAGCTAAGAGCTGCCTCAGCCATGTTTTAACTGCAAACAGGAGCTCCCATGTTTGTTATATATTATTTTAATTAAGAACTGTAGGAGGATGATTATTCCATAAATGAAACAAGTGTCAGTTTTATTTTTGGGGATAATGCAGTGTGTTTGTTATAGACAGGGGACATGTGCTGCCAGAAGCAGTTTAATTACACTAAACAATATTCACTCAGCATTAGACATTTTGAATAAAATGAACAATGCCAATGTTAACTTTATTATTAATATATTGTTATATTTTTACAGTTAATGAGTATTCAACATCATAAAAAACACAATAAAAGTCTCAGTCAGTGTGATTTATGAATGAAAATTGACAAACTCCAAGAAAAATACTTCTGGTAGTGTTTTGTGCATTAAGAAGTCATATCAATTTAGTTCAGGATCGTTACATATTCCGTTACGGATCAACTTAGGTCACTGTGGCTATCCACAACACCTTTAAGTAGGGAAAGAGGAGTAATGGAAGAGCAGGACAGGCAACCTATTTCATCATAACTTGTTTTTGAGGAATCAAGAATACGTCATTTAACATGTGCTGTTGGATGGATTATGATCATTATAAAAATGTCTAGCTTATATAGAAAGGTCTACAAAGAATGGGGCCCAGGAAAATGCCACGGAAATACAAATATTTTGAACTCTTCCGATGTTTATTTTGTTCTTTTAAAATATTCACTACTCTTTAAAAAAGAGATATTTAAAATGACTTAAAATCTGACAATTGGCAAACGAGAGTTTATCAGTTTTAAGAGAGTACTGATATCTGCTCCACTAACAAATACAGAATGCCTAAAATCTGTTGGGAAAATGGAATGCAGGAATGCACGCATGAATAGGTCAATGTATTTAAACAAACTGAATTGACGTTTCACCTAGATGTCATTTTAGAATCCTAAGAACTTAGAAGCAACATTTAATTAATATTCTAATATTCTCCATCATCCTGTTGCCTCCTGACTATCTTTAGATTTTTTTTTTCTTTAATAGGGACATGCAATATGTACATTACAAATATTCTGAAAACAACACTTTTATTTTCTGTATTTTCTGTAAAAAAACATAGCAAAACGAAACAAAACAAAAAACAGTACTAATTTTTTGATGTATGAAAATTTTAACTTGAAACTTTTGAGTTTAAAAGGTGTAAAGAACAAAATGCATGAAGTATGTTTGTATGCATTTTAATTTTGGATTCATTGTTTTTATAAATCTAAAAAAACTAATGTTTGCACTTTTTTTTATCTTGAATGTGTGTGATAATGTTGTATTGCTTGTAGGCACTTTATGATAAGATGTTTATGTCCACTAACTTATCACCTTCTCATAACACTGAAATTGTTGTGTTCAGTGAAAAATGGGTTTGGATCAGGAACAAGGTCATCAAAGGCCAGAATGTGCACAGCTTTTTACAGTGTCTTTTGAATATGTTTAGCGTCAAAACAACAAGGGGATTGTCATGGCATGCTTTAGAAATGAATTGTTGGGTGGATTTCTACCAGTCCACCTCCTGGACATCTGCCTTCGTGTAGAGTTTGTTTCCAAGTCAAAAACAACAACTGATTAAGCTTATCAACATTTATTGACGATGTGCTGAGAGTAACAGATTAGGTTTGGAATGAAGCTGGGGTGCATTTCCCAAAAGTGTTGTTGAGCAACCACTGTGGTAAGCATGGTGAGAGAGTATTGAAAATGATTTCAATTCATTCAATTCAATTCTCTCTATCATTTAACTGTGGTAGTTGTTCAGTGACACACCCCTGTGTAGTTTAGTAAATCTCTAGGAGGAGGGCTAGTTACCACCAGTGTAGACTGTAGTGGGAAGTGCATTCCATAGGTCAATTTTCCATGCACAGGTGTAAAATACCATCTCAGTTTGCTAAGACTAGTTATCCTGGATCATAATCAAACAGCCCATCATAATATATAGTTTTTCACAAAAAGGCATGATTACATTTCTCTGATCCTCATAGCAATAGGGTCTTTTGAATCACCCCATGTAAAATCTGGTCAAAACAGAGACTATATGCTGGCTGCTGTGCTGTACATGCTCTACATACATATGTAGCTCCTTTCAATCTACCTACAAATACAGTCATTATTCAACATTCTATGTGGATCCACAATGTTTTAGATTAATAATCCAGAACTTTGCTTTCTTTTTTGACCACTTGATTTGATCCTTGATAACACTGCTATTAAAAACATCATATGAATTTTAACTAATATAGATTAGAACTAGACTTCAGGTGATACTTCATGTAGATTACTTAAAAATTTAAGGGTGCAGAGGTCAGTCTATACATTTGTCATCCCAAGAGTTTGTGTTTTGTGTGTAAAAAACACATTCTGACACACACTGACTGGTGTATGTGATTAGCAGAATTATTTAAGTGGCATTATGGATGTGAATGCAGACATACAGTATACAACAGCAGTGAACATCATTAAATGTCAAATTACAAACGATATCACCATACAGTAATTGCCTTACTTCTAGGTTGAACAGTATATTTCCTTTTGTTTAAAATTAAAAACCTTGTTTAGACATAATATATTAAAATACTGGCCTGAAAATAGAAACTCTATACAAAGCATGATAGACCCCATCTAAGCTAAACAAAGGCTTCTTGGTCACCTCTGGTCAAAGAATGAGCTCCCAGTATTCAGCAGGCTTATTTGATCTTTTTTAAACAAAGTTTTATGCTGAAGAGCAAGCAAGGACACCATCTATAGAAATTATGTTTATCCAGTGTGCTTCACACTGAGCTGTTAGAGAAATGCCAGTTTCCAAAGATAAACCTTGTGTCTGAATCTCTTGCCTGTCTGATTTTCAGAGATAGACTGTTTCAAAGTTAGCAACCGCCATAGCAACTGCATTGGTTTCCATAGCAACCACCTTGTGTGCCATAGCAACCGCCTTGGATACCATAGCAAATGCCTTGGGTGCCATAGCAACCACCTTGGGAGCCATAGCAATGGCCTTGGGAAACATAGCAACCACCTAGGGTGCCATAGCAACCAGCTTGGGGGTCATAGCAACCGCCTTGGTGCCCATAGCAACCGCCTTGGCACCCATAGCAACCACCTTGGGGCCCATAGCAACCACCTTGGGAGTCAGTAGGTTCTGGTTACTGGTACTATGTTTCAGTCTAATCTTCCATATTACTTCTGCAACTGTGTGCTTAACATTTATTTTTTACATCTTTGAGGAGTTTGACAACAGATTTGTCATTTTTTTCTCCATGTGGAGCCATGATGCTGATACAGCCCATAGGTTCCAAATTGAGAAAGGTCTGTTGCTCACGTTATTCTATAGCCACTTTCTTGTCATTAGGCTAATTGGAAATAACATGTGTCCTGAGTATTGTTTCAGTCATCACTGGTTTTTTTAACTTGTGTGTCAGTAATCAAAGTTATACTCACTTTTTTTATTCTGGGGCCTGCATTTTTAATATAGTCAGTCAAAACTGTTTTAAACTGTACATAAGACCAAGTACCCTATTGTTCAACATATAAGTAACACAGTTATGTTCAGGTGTTATAAATGTGAATAATTTGACATTTGCATGATTTTACACAGTGGCTCTGTTGTATACTATAATATTACTGCAATATGGGGCAGTTTTTCAGGTACTGGTTAAATATAGTTTTAAATTTACTACAAAAAAGCCTCTTACTGAGTAATTTAGTCTGAGACTTAGTCCGAGACTTATCTTAAATCTCCTTCAGGAATACAAGGTCAGTGTATGCTGTAAAATTGTGTTACTGGTGTCATTATGGGGTTATACATTCTCGGAACATTCCAGCATCTTGTACAATTGAAAATGAACACTAGCCAGGGGTGAAAGGTTCTATCAAGGTTCTATTCTATATTCCAGTCTAATCCTAACTTGCCTTATGTGCAGGCTTATCAAATGTAACATGAGGCTTTCAGTGGTATCACATAAAGAACCATGCTTGTGTTTATGTTCCAAATGTTGTATGCTCATTCAGTAAGATGTAGCCAAAATTGTCAGTAGATCATTTTGTACTCTTATTTTTCTAACCCTGTGATCTGTTAAGAAAAATGTGGCATACAGAGTATGGATACACAAGCTTTTACCCTTGGTTCTCTAAAATTATTAATCTCACTTAATGAAGATGAAGATTCAAAATCTAGAACAAACCCCTGGTCCCTCGTTCATGGCCTCTTCCAAAACTATAAACACAGCACAGAAATTCAGAGTTTTGAAGGCAGGACCCTATGACATAGTTACTATAACTCTTCTTTTAAATATGGAAATAGAACATAATTTTGGGAGTGAGTAAATGGAGCACTGCCATTCAGAAATTGGAATGAGGCGGCCTATCGTCCCCTTCAGCACATTACATATGCCGGGTGTAATGCTCAAATTAGACTTTTTTCTCAGTTAATATATGAAAAAAATGAAGCAATCTGGTTTCACATAACATCCGTTCCTTGAGACTTAAAAGAAAAGATGGGGTTTTTAAACTTCTCTGCCTGTCTAAATGTAGTCTGTGCTACCAAACTCAAACTAGATTTGGTTAAACTGCTCCTAAATCAGAAACTAAAACTTCTACCAACAGACAGATTAACATCTGCAGGAAATCCGGAGACTCTGGTAAAGCTGTGCTTTAGTGTTAGGGAACAGCATGACATCTTTGTATTCCTATATATTTTTTATTTCATTATTCTTTTATTTTGTAGTGCTGCTTTGCATTACTGAATGGAGTCTATCAGAGGACATTTCTTTATTACTATGATTTCTTTTCAATGCACACCATAAATGTAGAGTATACAACAGGGGAGGAGACTGTATCACGCACTACTCATCATGTTCTCGTGTCATTTGCGATGTCAAATTGTTATTAGCTCAGTCATCCAGAACAATACAAGGTTTAGGTTTCTCCTCTGTAAATGCAAAGATATGCGCACAAAATAACATGGATGTGGTGAAACATGTGAATCACAGGTCATTTTGGGTACATATTAATAGATTTTTTTGAGCAGGAGTGATAAAATGATCATATTGTCCTCTGACAGACTCTGTAGAAATGTAACTAATATACAAAATATATTTAAATAAATTATAATGATGATCAAAAATAAAATCTGTACTAGACCTCAATAAGTTTTGTTTTTTCTTTGTCTGGTCCTGATACACATTGATGTTAAATGAAAATGGGTACATGCCATTGTTTTCATTGTTTCTGTAGAAAACCATTTTAGAATTATTCTAAATATAAAATCTGAAATGTAAAAACATAATTTTGCTTTTACTAGTAAACTTGATATTTGAGTGTGCAATAATGTATTTATTAAGAGTGGATTAAAGTTAATTGATTTTGATATCAACTTAATCCAATCAAATGTAATTTCATGGTTAATGCCATTTAAAATGGCGCATCATATATTAGCCTTTCACGAACTGTTACATGGCAGAGACAGACTATTGTTCTGTTTTGTACTATTGTGTTCTGTACGGCATGTAGAAAATATTCCTTAATTATTTCTGTTATATAATGTTGCTGTGGTTATGATTAGGGCTGGGTATCACCACTGATTTCCTGAACTGATTCGATTTGATTAAATTTCTGATTTAATTAAAACGATTCTAAATTCATTTAGAGATGTTTTAGTTACAATAGCAGGTTTTGTTTGGATATCAAAAGAGATTTTCAGAGAACTAATGTTGTAACTGTACAAGAAAC